>QYAP01000042.1:3126-114111 GCA_003988905.1 Hymenotorrendiella dingleyae
ACTTCGTCCTGAATAGATCACATCTATAACGTCTTATTGAGTGCTAGCACTTCCGTTGTACAATATATTGACCCATTGCTAGCTCATAACTTTGTCAATTATATTCGATAATTTAAGCGAATTATATATAGATCTCTCTTTATAATACTTTGAAAAATAATTCTTATTTATATATTATCTTTAATCTTTTATAAGATAAAGATTTAATATAATAATAGAATTAAATTTAATCTAATTAAATTTTATATTATAAAAATAATAAATATATATATAAAAGAATTAATAAAACGGGTTTTAAATATATTAATAAATATAATATAAAGGATTATATTAATATATAAAACTATTCTAATTATAACCCTTTTTAGAAATATAAGTCTACTTTTAACCGAGATTATATTTAAGAAAATAAAATTATAATTTACTTTATAATTATAAATAATCGATAAATATTACCTTTTAATAAAATATATCGAATTTGATATTAATTAAAGAAATATAATATATCGAATTTATTATAATTAAAAGCCTTTAAGATTAATATTACGAATTAAAATATAAATAATAAGAGCTATTTTATTAAAAATCCGTTATTTTATATTATATATATTATATTATTCCCCGAAATATTAAACGGATTCTATTAAAAATATAAAAAAAGAGATTATTATTAAAGAATTTAAAATTTAATAGAAAAGTTTATTCTTATTTAATATTATTATTTTTATTAATAATTTAAAGTAATATAACGATAATATTAAAAGGGTTAATTATAAATATATTAAATCTTTTTAAAAAATAATATTATTTACTTAAAATTTTATATATTTAATATAGAAATAATTAAAATATAAAAAAGTTTAAAGAATATTATTTAAATATTAATAGGAATAGAATAGAATCGAATTTATTTATATATTAATAATATTTTAATAATTTAAGGAATAAAAAGTTAAATCTTTAATTCTTTATAATAGGCTTTTTATAAAGTTTAAAATATTATAGAATTATATAATATATATATTTATTAATCCTTTAATTATATTAGAATTAAAGATAATAAAATTATAAATAAATTAATTAATCTTAATATATATAAAAGTAATATAATAAAAAGTTCGGAAAATTAATTTATAATTAATAATATTTAATCGATTTAAAAGGAATTAAAAGAAAGGAAAAAATAAGAATAATAGATTAAGATATATAATAAATTATTTAAAAGATATCGATTATTCGATATAATTTATATTATTAAACCCTTAATAGAATTCTTTTTATTTAAAATAATTCTTTATCGATTTAATATTATATAATATAATTATAACGATTTTATATAATATTATTTAAAATATAAATACGAAGAAACTAATCTGAAATACTTTTATAATAAAATAAAGATTCCGAACTATTTTATTAAATATTAGAAATTAATATAGAAATTTAATAAATAATCTTTTAAACTTTAAATTCCTCTTATAATAAACTATAAAAGCTTTAATTATTTATAGAAATTATTAAATTAATCTAAGAAATTCTTAGAATTCTTAAATATTATAAAATTTTATATTAAGATTTATTTATATAAAAATACGAATTAAAATAGGATTCGATAAAAGAAAACTATTAAAGATCCGGATATATTATATTCCGGATCGTTAATAATTAGCCCCCTTTTTAATTTAATAAATAAATAATTTCTTTAAAAATATTATATTCATAAAATATTCTTTTTATTAAGTTTCTTTATTATATTCTTATTAATAAATTGATTTATAAACGTATATATTATAAATATAATCTAATTAATAAAAGTTTATTTATTTCTTTTATTTCTTTATAAGCGTTTTTAAGGGGTTTTCGATTTTTATAAAATTATATTATTATAAATATTTGAACCGGGTTTACTCTTATTAAGAGTAATACCCTTATAAGATAAATCTATAATTAAGATATTTAAACCTTATTTTAAAAGAATATAATCTTATTTTAAACGGATTAGAAGGGAATTATTAAATCGGTTATTAATATTACTTATATCGAATTACTTTCGGGAATAATTAAAACGGGCGAAATTAGATATTTTATACGTATTTTTAATTTAATATATTATTATAGCCTCTAAGAGTTCTAAGGTTTAAATCTTCTAATATAAATAATATAATAATAATAATAATAACAGTTTACCCGGGGATGGGGATTTCTGAATCTGAAATTGCTATACATCTAGGTTACCCGGTTATGGCCTCAGAAAATGATTTTTGGTGGGTTGGCACTTGGTTTTTATGTCTTGATGGTATTTATTGTAAGAGTGGTTGATTATTTCAACGACTAAGCACACTGTTAACTCTCCAATACACACCTCACAACCTGGCCCTCTCCCTCCCCCCCAACACCTCAATCCTCCCCCTCCCCACCCTCCCCGCCTCCTTATTCAACGCCTCAATCTCCGCTTTCACATACGGGATCCCCTCCTTCCCCCTCCTCACCGCGGTATCCTGCTCCATCTCGCCTGGGAAATAAATCCTCTCCACCCCCGCCATCTTCTCACTCCCCACAACCTTCTCATACAACACACCCATCCTCTCTTTAAACGCCTCTGCACTCATGAAGAGATCTGGTTTCATGGCAAGCAGAAAATGTCCCACGTCGGCGGGTTTGGAGGGGTCGTAGGGGTTTGTGACGCCACCCGCGAATGCACTACCACTCAAAACGCCGGAGAATACATCCATCATCACGGCAAGCGCGCTGCCTTTTGGGCCGCCCATGGGGAGCATGACGCCTTCTAATGCAGCCGCGGGATCCGTGGTACGGTTGCCATCTTTATCGAGGGCCCAGTCTTCAGGGATGGTTTCGCCGCGTCGATACGCTTTATAGATTTTCCCTCGCGCAGCGACACTCGGTGCCATATCGAGGATAAAAGGTTTCCCGCCTTCAGCACCAGGGGCACCGCATGCGATGGGGGAAACGCCCATGAGTTTTGATTTGCCGCCCCAGACTGGAAGGGCGGGGGAGGAGTTTGTGAAGACGAGGGATATCATTCCGGCGTCGATGGCTTGTTGCACGACCCAGGCGGACATGCCGAAATGGTTTGAGTGCTTGATGGCACATACCCCGACGCCGAAGTCCTTAGCCATCTCCATGCATCGTTGCATTCCCAGTTTCGCGGCTAGGAAACCGAAGCTGTTGTGCCCGTCGACGAGGGCGACGGCGGGTGTTATTTGGGAGAGGGTGGGAGTGGCTTTGGGGTCTAGGACGCCGGCGCGGATGCGGGCCATGTAGGAGGGGATGCGGTTTATGCCGTGGGTGTCGACGCCGCGGAGGTCAGCGAGGACGAGGCATTGGGCGATGGTGAGAGCGTTGGGTGGGGGGACGCCGTTTCCTTCTAAGACGGATTGCACGAAGGTTTGGGCGGCGAGGGGAGAGACGTGGTAGAGTTGTTCTGGGGATTGGGGTGGGTCATGTGATGAGGACATGGTTCTGAGATGGGTGTGAGGCGGTAAGAGTATTGGAAGGAACCTCTGTGGTGATGGTTTGTTTATTAAATTAGGGATCTGGTGAAGTTAGTAATGGGTTGATGAAATTGAGTAGGTTACTTACAGACTTGAGCATTGCCGAGTATAAAAGTGAGTTGAGGTGAGTTAAACTCTGAAGCCAAGTTGCGAGGTCGGATAGTCTAGCTTTCCCCTAGTCCATCACGTGTACGGGGTACAATGGAGAGTGGGGTGGACCCCTTTTTTACTCCGGCTCTTGCAGACGATCAGTTGACACAGCAATTATCGAGGTGCAGTAAGCAGAACTAAAAGGTCCAATTCGAGTCTCTTCATTAGTGATCCTGCTGACAAGGAAGAAACTACAAACCAGATTAGTAACCTCCAGTTCCGGTTCCAATTCCAAATCCAAGATGTTAGAAACGCCCTTCTGTGACTATCGGATTTGTCTCCATTCTTGGTACCACGACGGCTCTATCCTTACGTAAATTACAAATCCCGACAGTGGAACAAGCGGGCCTCATAGGCTGAAAGTTGACGTGAACCAATCCGAACCCATAGTTAGACGCCAAATGATAGGATAGTTACGGTAAGCTGACAGCAGATACGTACGATAGAGAGCCTATAAAGGGAGTATGGAGCCTCAATCTCAAAAAGTTAAGACTCATACCGATCTGCTTGGAGGAAGATATAAGGTCAACTGGAACGTCATTCACTTTCACCTGTTCATCGCGACTTCGCAAAAAGAAAACAACTCCTCTTTCCATACAATCTGTTTCAAAAACTTTGCTCATCGAGAAAAAGAAATGGCTCCCGATCTCGAAGCCCTCAACCGTGCCCATCTGGAAGGATTGATGAATGCCAATCACGAATTCGTCTACCGTGTCCATCGAGTGCCCAAGAAAGATCCCACTCTATTTGCTTTCGTCCTGGGCAAACTAGCCGCTCTGCGACTGAATTCTCTTTTGGTACAGCCGGGTACCTTCTCATCAACCTTCGCCATCGAATCAGAATTCCCATCAACATACTGGATTTCCCGCGCCATGCAACCAGGAGTTGAAACTTTCGTTATAATCTCGTACAACGCCAACACGCCCCTTGAGAAACAGACAATCGACCGTGGAGATTTGGTTGGGAGCGCGGGATTGTTAGGCCCGATACCGAAGCAGGAGTATGTGTTTCCCGAGAGTAACAGCCCCGAGAGTGGCAGCGATGAGGAGGAGACCAAGTGGCAAATGATTGCCGTGTATGCCAAAACAGAGCATAGGGGCAAAGGATTGGGCAAGATGATGTTGAATTCGATGTGGGATTTTGCCGTGGAGCAGTCTGGGGAGAGGAAGACTAGGATGAGAGCGAATGTTCATCCGTTGAACCAGGTGGCGTTGGGCATGTACTCCAAATTGGGCTTTATCGATGGTGGCGGGAGGTTTACTTTGGCGGAGGCCTATATTTCGAATGGAGATACAGAGTTCATGCCGAGTGATTGGAAAATGTACCCGGAGAAATGGTCGTATCGAGCGGGGATTGTTACAGAGAAGACTTCGATGTAAGGATGTTCCCCCACAAAGACTGTGTTCGTCCGTCCATAGCTCCTCGTCCAATGTGCCACTTCAGCTTCGTTTGTATGCATGAATCATCGTAGGTCGTAGTCGTAGTCGTAGACGTAGTTCGTAAGTGCGTATCTTGTGCAATGAGAGAAGATCGTTTAATCGTAGTAATACTGGGGTGTGTAGACAGGGTCGAGGGCGAAAGAGGAGCTTATGAGGGTCGAAGGTGAAGGTCGTGAAGGATCGAGGATGGCTAGCTCGAACAGGGTGCGCGCCTGCAGCGGAGAGAGGGCTAGGAACTGTCATAGGTCTGCGAATAGCGGCATAATGCGAGCAACAAACGAGGTGAGGTCGTGCCTCTCGTATGGGGCGCCAAATTGTTGCAATCAAAGGGAGATGTATTGAAGGAAGCTCTAGGCTGGCTAGCTACGATACACGATATGTGGGTGTGTGTGGTCCAAGCTTCCTTAGTAAGAATGCCTCAGGCCACAAACAACGCGAAGAATATAGGTCGGCGATAAGATGCCATCTTCGGAGATTACCCGGCCGAGAAGAACGATCCGTGCGTTTGCGAAAAATCCATCCCGACAGCCGACCTCCATTCTTCTCTCAAAGTATATCTTCATCTTTCCTTTCCATTCTCAGATTCGAGCGCAGCGAGCCCGGGGGTTTGGGGGCTGGCCCCCATCAAAGTACAAAGGGGTCTCTTTGACGCTCCGCTGGCCCGCCGGGGGCCACTGCCGTGGAGGCTCTCTTCGCTGCGTAGAGCTCTCAACGAGCTCACGAATAATTCGAATTCGTACGATTCGTATGAATTCGAATCGAATCGAACTATTAAAAAGACGATTCGTCAGCCTTACGAATCGAATCGAATTATGCCAGGATTCGATTCGATTCGATTCGTTGAGAGCTCTATCGACGCTGCGCTCCATGACTCCGCGACAAAGTTGCAGAGTATATCCTCAATTTTCCATCCGATTTTACGACTCCTATGTTAATTTTGAGCTACATTTCGCTATCTTTCCCGTCATAGATTTCTCTTGTCTCTCTCGAATGCGGCTTCTCGTACAGTACCTGTCACCCTCTACACAGCATCAGATTGGGATGGCTACCTCTCCCTCGCTTATAATCGCTGTTCCTGGATATTAGTTCTTCTTGTCGCAGAAAATTTGCTCGGAAATTCCTAGAGCATGTCAATTCTCAAGGCCGAGGTATGGGTAGCTCGTATAGGGTCGTAGAGGTAGCCCCTTTACGTATCATAGGTACGAAGTACCTAGGTATATAAACCCCTCTCCCCCCACAGTGCGACTCTCATCCACAAATCGGCCGATTTCCCCAATACACCCCGCCATTGCACAAATTTGAAGCACGGTGAAGAAAAAAGAGTCGTTTGCTGCCAAGAGATACAACATGGAAGGGAGTAGCCGAAGGTACAGAGGTTCCTGACTGAGCCTATTTCGCTCTACCATCTTCACTCTGCCGTTATACATGCCGCATCTTTGGGACGACTACGGATTATCATTGATCGTCCCACAGAGCTCCATCTCTCCCCTTAAGAGCCCCCATAGAGCTACATTCGGGGGTTGGATCAAGAAGGAGGCACGTACAACCATATCCACAGCCTATCGATGGTGGGGTATTTTTCAGCCAAACATGGGGGAAATGTTGTGTTGTCACTGTTTGGGGAGAAATTCAATCATTTTTCATCTGCGGTCTAAGAAAGAGGGCCTACCTTCCTCCCCTTTACTCCCTTCGGTGCTCAGCTGGTCTGACAGAAAGCAAGCCACAAACTGACGGCGCAGCAGACTTTAATCGTCGGAGTTGGGGAGTGAACACGCAGGGAGGCGGAGGCCCCAACTCCGACGATTACTCCTAGTGACTCTTGATGCTGCAGGTTGAAGGACCCTTTTCTCATGCAACAGCAGCCTCTCCTGCACTTGAATGTATGCACCCAAAACGAGTGGCGGCATCTCCGTGCCAAGCGAATCGACTTACGTCCCTATGGTCTTCTTGCATCACGAATTTGAATGCAACGGGTTGTGTTGGTCGACGAGCTTGGAAATTCACAATTCCATTTCATCTTCTCTATCAGAATTTCAATCGAGCTACAACGTCTGTATTTCTTTATGAATTTTTGTATTATTCTTTCTTTGGGTTTGTGCTTCGGTTCAGAGCCTCGAGGTTGAAGAGTCTTGGCGCAAAACGATCCTTTCGGGCCAGAAATTTTTTGCCTGTGTTTGTGAGCTAAGCGCCAAGTGACGAAGACTCCATTCAAAAAGCATAGAAAACCCCATCTTCGGGCTGTTACTCCGAGGTTTTGGAGATAGATTTTGTGGGCTTTTTGTTATGTTTGCATTTTAGCGAAGGCTTACCTCTCTTAAGCTTCTCTGCCCACTTCCCCAGGCTTGGAAAGCTTGGAATACTAAAGCTTGAACGGATCTCAACCTCTTGTTCGGCTTCAAAAATGAAGATATACTTGCGCAAATTGTAAACAAAATGCAACTTCGGTTTCTGGCCAAATTCAGCTAGAAATATTCGACGCCGCAGGATGGCCTCCGATGGACTAGCGGTATATTCATTTGAGGCGATTTCTGCATAAGGAGGTGGTTGGCAACGTTGCCGTTCCCCAGGCCAGCGTCATCTTGCCCCACGTTCTCCATTTTCTCGGCCGCTCCCCGCATTGCGGCAAGAATGGCCGTGCAGTTACACCACCAACAGGGGAAAACTGCTCAGGTGGTCGATCCTGACCACTCAGTACCTGGGGATTTTCAAAGGATCCTTGCTCCTGTCTTGCTCCTGCGCTAGGGGTATTGTCGGTCACACCTTCCCTCCTCCACAGAAATAATTTATTATCGCTGGCAGGCGCTCAAACTGTTCCTCTACCTGGTGCAAAGCGCGAAGCAAAAAACCCCCTCTTCTCTTGCGTGTTTCCTCTGCGTTCTCCTCCTCTTTATCTCCCTCCTGCTCACTCTCCTCCTCTAAATCCTCTTCTTCGAGCAAGCTTTCAGGAAAATAGAACTTCGAAATAGTTCCAGATTGGATATCTCAGTTCCATAAAATATAGCCGTGGACGTAGAATTAACGTCGCCAAAATGGGTGTCGGTGGCCAACCTATTGGGCCGGGGATGTTCAAGGCTGCGTTGGCTGATACCCCTCGCGAGACCTTCAATTGGCGTCTTTGGCTTGGTGTTCTCTGTTTTGGCTTGATGGTGAGTTCTGCTACTTTGGAGACTGCGAAAGTTTGAGGTGATTTTCATTTTGACCTTTCCGTAGGGCGCAGCTCGAGGTCTTGATGAGGGACTCATTGGTACCACCGTTACACAGACAAGTTTCATCAATGGTATGTCATGAATTGCTGTGTTGGGCTTTGGGCTTTGGGGGCAATCGTCTAATGCAATTGCCAGAATACAACCTTAAAACTTCGAAAACCATGAGCAAGGAACAACTGGCGAATAAAACTGGGAATATCACGGCAATGGTGCAGATTGGAAGTGTTGGTGGGGCTTTGATAGCGTTCATTGCTTGTGATAAACTCGGTATGGGATTCTACGCGGTGTTTGGTTTAAGAAGTGTTGGCTGATTTATATTAGGTCGTATCTGGGCGACCCGACAGCTTTGCGTAATTTGGATTATCGGTGTAGTCGTTTACATTACTGCTGCTGGCAATTATGGACAAATTCTGGCAGGAAGATTCGTTATGGGTTTGGGAATTGGACAAACGACTGTAGTTGCGCCAGCATATCTCGCCGAAGCTGCACCAAGAAGTATCAGAGGTCTTTGCATTTGCATTTTTAGTGGCTCTGTCTATCTGGGAATTATGTTGGGATACTTTGTAAGTGAATGCACAATATTTGGCCGAAGAAGTTCCAGACTGATCTCTGTCGCAGGCGAATTGGGGAACTTCCCTCCATATATCAAGCAGCAGCTCCAGTCAGTGGATTGATGCAACTATCCTCCACATCATCTTTGCGGGCATCGTTTTGATCCTTAGTCTTTTCGCTATCGAGTCTCCTAGGTGGCTAGCAAAGGTTGGAAGGAATGAGGAGGCTACGGCGAATATGTGTAAATTGCGCAACCTGCCCGCAGATCACCCCTATGTTCGAGCCGAGTTGATTGATATCCACGACCAGCTTGAAAGAGAAAGAGAAGCAACATTGGGCGCTGGATTTTTTGGTCCGCTGAAGGAGCTATTTATGCTTCCTCGCAATCGATATGCCATTCTGCTTGGCTTAGCATGTCAATTACTCGGTCGTAAGTCCCCCTATTCTACGACATCACCAATTTCAACATTAACAAAAGTCATAGAATGGTCCGGCGCCCAATCCATCACAATCTACGCCCCCCAATTCTTCGCCCTCCTCGGCACAACCGGTCAATCCGAAAAACTCTTCGCAACCGCAATCTTCGGCGTCGTCAAATTCGTCTCCGCGCTCTTCTGTGCTTTCTTCCTCGTCGACTTCATCGGTCGCAAGCGTTCCCTCACATACGGAATCATCATCCAATTCATCTCCGTCCTCTACATTGCCATTTTCCTAACCGCCGTCCCGGGCATCGCATCCGGCGCTGTCCAAACTGGAGCCGCTAAACATGCCGGTACTGGTGCCATCGTTTTCATTTACTTCTCTGGCGTCGGCTGGGCCCTTGGCTGGAATTCCATTCAATATCTCATCGGCGCTGAAATCTTCCCACTTCGTGTGAGATCGCTAGGCACAAGTTTCATCATGTGTTTCCATTTTGTAAATCAGTATGGGAATTCCAAAGCTGTGCCGTTGATGTTGATTAGTGGCTCCCCGGGGCTGAGTCCGAATGGTACGTTTTGGCTGTTTTCGGCGGTTACGTTGTTGGGGTGGGCGTTTGTGTGGTTTTTTCTTCCTGAGACGGCCGGGAAGAGTTTGGAGGGGATGGATGAGTTGTTTAATCTTCCTTGGAATGTTATTGGGAGGAGGGGCGCGGAGTTGACGGAGGGGGTGGGGAGTGTTAGTGAGGCTATTTCGAAGGGTGGTGGGGAGAAGGGGGAGTTAGGGGGTGGGGAGGAGAGGTTTGAGAAGGCGGAGGTGTAGGTTGGGTTGAAAGTTTCGTTTTTGGGGGGGTTCTGTAGAGGGTGGGTTTTTGGTGGGGAGTTTTGGGGTGGGTGGTGTTTGGGTTGTGATGATGATGATGGTGGTGATGGGGGCCTGGGTGGGTTGGTTGTGAATGATGAAGAGAAAGAGACATTTTTGGATGAGAGTTTGGGTTAAATCGTCTCGTGATGAGGTAGAGATGAATGAAATGAATGAAATGAGGATGTGAAAGTAAAGTCAAGTGAGGTCGTGATGAGAATTGGTTGAAGTGTTCATGGGAAGTTGAGGCTTTTGCTTTTTTGGTAAGTTAAGCTGTTGTTAGGGTTGTTTTATCGGATTTTGGGTGGGTGGATGGGATGCTACGATGTTATGATGGTGGGTTTTGGGTTGTTGGGTGGGGGTTGTTGGTGAATATTCGGTGAGTATTTGGTAGGTGTGTTTGGGAGGTGAGGGTGTTGAGATGAAAGAATAGGGTGAGGATTATTGGGTGGTGTAAGGGGTGAACTTTGAATGCATTCGTCTAGTTGAAGTGTATGGATTGATTTACCCTACGGTAGCATAGTGAAATTATAATTGTGGAAGCTACAATTTTTAATTAGTGCAAAGAAATAATAAATGTGCTTCCTACAATATTAAACCTAGAATGCCATGCACCTAACAATTAATATCATGCACCTCGGGAAGAGGAGTCTCGGAGGTAAAGATTAATGGGCTCGTTTCTGCTCCTCATTTCGCGTAGATTCGAGGTTACATAACACTAAAATTATTACTATGAGGTACATAAACGGGAAACGTGGTCCGTGCGACCCGCCTACGTTGCGTTGTTTGTTTATTTTCTACTTCTTTCCTTCCATTCTACTTTATGATATAAGTTTTTTCTCTTCTTTTTCCATATTTTCTTCCTCCTCCATACCACTATATTATACCATAGGACCACTACTAGAACCACTAGCCAGGATTACTACTAGGAAGGATCATCAGGAATGCCAGGATTACCGGAACTACTAGGACCATAGGATTATAGGTTAGTACACGTATTCTTGCTCTCTCCCTCTCTCTCTCCTTCTTTGCATGTAATAGGAACTGATAGTGAGTAAATGCTAAGATGATGAAGCATATGAATAAACGATGAATCTACGAATGACGAACTATGAACTACGAATTATGAGAGCGTGAATAATAAAGGTATAGGAATGTAGGAGAAGGTGGGAGTGGAAGTGGGAATGCTTTTATTTTGGTTGGTGGGCGAGAAGGTGGAAGTGGAAGGTAAGGTAGAAGGTGGAAGGTAGTAGGAATTTGAATCTAATAAATATTGTTTTAATTTTGCTTTAATTTTAATTGAATACAATTTCTAATGTTGGAAATCATCGCCTTAAAATGCCCCCAGTTATGATTGAATCTAATATCTAATAATTGTAGAATACATAATAAAATTCTATTGTATATTCTATAATTATTATTAGTCCTATGCTACCGTAGGGTTATCAAGTGAGAGGTAAGGGAAGAGGGAAATGATGTGACGCGAGTAACCAGTAGTGATTTTTGGGGCAGTGGGAAATGAAGTAATAAGGAGCCGAAGGGGTGAATATTCTCTTAAAGTCAATTATGTGAAATATATTTTGTTCATGACAAGGTAGATTTTGAAATACAGTATTCTCATTTCCCTACTCTTTGATTCTGCGGTATTCAATCTGTTGTTGGGGTCGGATTCTCTTCTTTGTACATGTCTTCGCGTATTCCTGGGGGCACAACATTCCCATGCTTATCCACATATCGGTATCCTTCTTCTTCAAATCTTATCAGGATCTCCTTTAGCTTTGATTTTATTTCCCCCTCTTCAATTTCATCATCTTCTGAAAATCCTAGCGAATCCAAGACCGACCTTTGGGGCGTAATATCGGGGGCAAAGTCAAGTGCGTTTTTTGAGGGGACCTTGCACTCTTGTTGAAGTTGTAACAGGATAGGCGCGAGGTTCCAATGCTCTCTGCTCCTTATATTTATCTCGTATTGTGCAGCCTTCTCTAGGATGGTATCCCCCTTTGTATCTTTCGAATCAAGATTTGCTCCATATTTTATAAATTCTTTAGCTACTCGAAAGGTGTATTGAAGCACACTCAGGTATGTATACGTAACTCTGCCAAAAATCGCATGAAGTGGACTACATGGGCAATTCCCTGGAATCTCGTACCTTTGATGAGCATCTAAAGGTATATCTTTCATTTCAGGAGTATGGAATTTAATGTTGGGATCTGCGCCATTTTCCAAGTAGAGACGGCGAATTTCGATGTTCTCATCGTTAATGCCTAAGCCTCCAATACCCCAAATCAGGAATTCCCAAGCGGAATGACCCAAGAATTGATCTGTTATTTTGCATCCATTCTGGACTAATGTTTGAAAGGCTTTCTCTCTCTGAAAAAACTCATCATAGATATATGGCTGATTTAAGTGCGCTAAGAGGTGCGGTACATGCTGTTTGTCGATGAGTTTCTGGTCGAAAGCCCTCTTCAAATGAACATCAGAACTGTTACGCGCCAGTACACATGGAAAATCACAGCCCCAATCCTTTGGTAGGCCCCAGAACTCGGTCCAATTGGCGAATCTTTGTTTGAATACGTCAAGCAAGGATACTAGGAAGACGAGATGCTCGGTATGTTCTTCTTCTGCATGATTGATGTACGAAAGCATCTTTCGGATATTATCGTCCAATTCAGGATCCGAAGCTGATTTCCAGGATGCCGGATTTGTCTTGAACTTTGATAAATAGAGGGCCAACAGGGAGATATATGGACCAGTGAGACTCTCCTGGTTTGCCCGTTTAACAATGATTTTCCATAGCGTGGGGTTGTCCATATATTCTGTCAAAGTTCGATGCACGAAAGATAATTTCATTTTGAGGAGCTGGTGGAGCGCTTCGTGTTCCGTAGGTGGTGGATTCAACGCACGTTTGGAATGTGTAGTCGACGGGGCTTCAGGCTGGTTCAAGTCCCTATTTCCATCTATTGATAACCTATGGCGTGATTCCATACGAGCATTAGAATTTTCTAGCTTCTCACTGCCTTCTTCTTCGTCACTAGTGGCAGTGTGGTCATCAGGTTGGTTATAGTAGTCATCGGGGTCATCGGAGTCGTCAGAGACATATGGATAAACCCTATATATATAAGGATTTTCCTCGACTTCAAGAAGGTTTCTTGTACATCTCAAAATACGGCCTTTCGTGTCGTGGCATCTCCTAAGTCGTTCTGGCATTGATATCTTGGCAAAAGGTCTATTCCGCGCTTCTTCAGGCCCCTCTTCGATGAAAGACATATCAAGCAATGTCAAACCATGTTTACTCTTTGAAAGCGCTTCTAAAAGGTTGATTCCATGATGAAGATCTCCAGCTGGGATTTTGGCAAATATAGCTCCATAGAGATCGTTGATTTCGGTCGGTAATGATTCCAATATCTTCTTCAAATCTTCATTTCGAGTGCTCCGAAATTCTTCGACGGTCATTCTTAGCTGTTTGACGACAAGTTTAACCCGCAGAAAAACGCCCTCAGCCTTTTGAATAATGGCGTTGGTAACTTCGTTCAATATAACATCTTGGTCATTGGAGGTGGCGTAAGAATTCGCCAGTTCGAAAGAAATTCCTGTGAGGGAATAGCTTCGTCAGCACTATGAGTTCGGAGATTACCAGGTAATGCCTTTCGCACATGCCGAATAGCAAAGTGGACTCTTTTGTATGATAGTAGTCAATCTTAGTCAACCTTGAGAGATATCCTTCCCTTTCCCTGACAATTCGCAGCTCTTCTTCGGCATATTTCCCGATATCTCTAGAAGTCCATTTCTGTACTGAAAGTTTCGGAAATCGATCAAGGCGTAGCAGGATGGGAAGCTCGGGTCGACTCGAAATACAGATTTTGACGGAGATAGATTTCCAAGCTTCGGTCGACTTTTGGAGGCCCACGATGAAATCTATGTCTTCTGTTGCCATGGCTCCCGCATCGCATTCATCAAGGCCATCGATGAAGAGGCAAACTTTTCCACGTACCAAGCCTTGTTTGGAAATAGCGCTTAATGCTCGTCTTGTATCGGTTTGAGTCCATTCGAATTTACGAATGTCATTCTCTGCGTTTCGCGCTTTTACCTCCCCATAAATCGATTGGATGCAGGAAACAAGTGCTGGGAACTCGCAAATGAGTTGGTAGAGAAATGAGCGAAGGAATCCCAAGAAGGTCTTCTCGTTAGGCGCTCCATTTTCGAAGAAGCAGAAGATAAGTTTTTTGAAATCGCCATTGTACTTCGGTAGGATCTGGGGTGTTCGTTCATGCTCGTAGATATATTTCATGAGAGTGGATTTTCCAGCCCCTGGTTTTCCAGCAATCCAGAAGAGACCGGATCCAGATTCGAGCCATTCCAGAAATCCTGGACCATCGTCATCTCCGGACCTCCAGATCCAGTGAAAGGTCGACTGATATTCATCGGATATATCATACCGGCGAGGGTTATCGCCATATTTTGCGAGGCTCGCCTGTATTTCTGTTGGGCAAAATTAGTCGGAGGATAATTTGCCACATGTTCGAATTAACGTACCTTCATACAGCATTGTATCTAAGACAACTAGGATGAAGTGAAATGTTAGCAAGAAATATCTCAGGCCCAGAACTTGTATTTAAAAAACAAGAAGGAAGACAAGAGAGCAGTGTATAGCAAATATTTGCTTCCTGAGCCGCTGATTCTATGAGTACACCCCTGAAATTATGTGAAAGGGAATAGAGATATTCTAATACGAATCCAACGAGAAATTAATAGGATAGATCATGCTTACATTCATTTGCATCATCAACTATTGTCCCCACAAGTTCCTGCAAGCTGGAAATCACAAGTTGGTACGGCTGGCAGTTCCGGCTGGAAAATTTGGAAATTGTCGAATGAGTACAATTCATAGGGATTAGATATTCATTGCTCAACCCAATTCTCGCTGATCTCCTTTCAACAGCCTAAAGAGCCGTCAGTAACTCGGGAAGTTATTGTGCTCGTGTATATACTACTTACTATTAGTCCCATGTCTTTCTCCTGCTCAAAACAACTGTAGATTCCGGTCAAGTCGGCGCCCCTCTCGACAAAAGCCTCCGAGATTTCAAGAAGGCTGTCTCCTTGGGGCCGAAGTGTTTCGACGAGTGCGTTGTTTACATGTCCCAAAGTAGTGTACCTGGCGATTCTAGCAGGCCAACTCAACAACGAAGCAATAGCTGAACCGGAATGTGGTGTCCCCAAAAATATGACACCTTTAGTGGACTGAACTGTAGCTTGATGTAAACTTGTCCTCTCGTTTGCGAGAATGAGCATCTGAAATTTAATTGAGCGTCAGAATGTATGTAAAGCCGGGTCTATGAGCGCGAATCAACTTACTTTTTTGAACACTACGCCCCCTAAACTGTGACAAACAAAAACCAGCGGTCTTGTTTCAAGTCCCTTGGGTCTGCATGCTTTCAGGTCTGCAAGAAGACTTTGAGCAAAGGTCGTGATAGTCCCAATTGCTGTAGTTCCTAGAACCTCTGAATTATACCCCCACGACATTATTCGGAATTGTGGAATCTCGTCAGGCAAAAAGTCCCGCAACCAATTCTGCTTTGTAGTTTCATCCGTCCATGATTTATCGTAGTGTCCGTCAAGTCCGTGGATGGCTATGAGGTCGATCGCTTGCTCTGGAGTAGGCTTCTTGCTGGTGAAGTAAAAGATTCCCGTTTTCTCTGGTAAGATATTAGTTCAATTCCATCACAGCTAAGAGTTTGTGTATGTTCATACCCCTACTATCAAAATGCGGGGTCATTCTGACTCCAGGCCCTGCGGTAGCTCTTTGATTGTCTGCCGAGAGGGGTTCGTCTGCGATAGAGAGAGCGCTTTGCCCAGTAGTCGATTGAGTAAAGGCTCCTCCGCTAGATAGTACTCTACTTCCATCTTGCTCGGTCTGAGAAGGCGTCGCGGCATGGTCAACATCCGCAGCCTTATCGGTCTTCTTTCTACGTAGCTTGCGAAAGAAGTTCCAGCTGCCAGATTCTCTAGGCATTGTCGCATATACAAAAGAGCGATATGTGCCGAGAGAAAATGACAAAAATTGTACGCGCAAGGTTCTTGGAGTATTGGGGATTGGTAGAGAAGATGAGGGGGAGAAATGGATCGAAGACTCGAAGTTGATGGGATTAGCTGCAAGGCCCATAATGCATTACTCAGCGCAGAAAAAATTAACCAGTAAGAGAGCAAAATATTCAAAAACGGCGCTGCAGTTATTCTAATCAAAAATTATTTTGTATGAATGAAAACTTCAGCCAATATACCGCTATTTTGAACTGGTTGTGCTCCCGATAATATGATTATCCAAAGATTTTACTTCGTCAAAAATCTTCTTATAGTGAAGATGTGCCAACAGCTCACGCAATTGACAGGATTTTTGTTCATATATATCAAACGTCAACCCCAGATTGTCTTTTTGACTTGAAAATCCATCGAAAATACTGGTTCAAACACAGCTCCGGCCAACAGGCACCAAGAAAGACCGCACTGCAAATAGGAATCCCTAGGCCAAAGAACAGACTCATTGTATGGGGGGTAATGCCACCATTCATTGCTAACAGACTTGTGACAAACGATAGTGGAACGAATAATAAAGCGAGGTTTGTTAGCCGTTTTATGTTGGCAGCTTCCTTCAGTGACTGCCGGATCTCCGCCAGCTGCATTAAAGAGGCAATCACAGGTAGCTTAGCTTGAAGTTGATCATGGTAAGCTTCCACGGTAGAAGCCAAATGTTGATAATCGTCGATGATCGGTTTGTAGGTCTTCCTATCGCTATCAGAGTGGATGCGAGATTCAATGAATGCAATGACGGAGTGGAGCTTTCGTGAAGTTTGCATACACCTCCTAAGCCAGGTTTGGAGAACATGCAAGTCCTAAAATATTCGGCGGTTAGTCTTATTTCAATTAATCTAGTAAAAAAAAGCCGGAAAGTGAGAGTGAAAAAAGAAGAAACTTCCATTTTGGAAGCTTTGTTGAGATAGGCAAAGGGTATAATAGCAGTTAGACAACAAGGAGGTAGGATCTTACCGAATCGAGTCTTTTAAGGCCATTGCCTCCAACAAGCACTTCGGGTGAGTATTCGTACCATTTGCAGGTACGATTGAGTATCTCCATATAATTCACCCACTCTGCAGCCGCTATCCTTAAAGGATAGTAGCCGAGACATAAAAGACTTGGAGCCACAGGATCGAAGGATGGAGGTACTCCTTGTTTCCAATAGAAAGCTAAATCTTCCAGTTGTGATTTACGCCCAGGACAGGTATCCGTGTTATCAATGAACGGCCCGCGATCGAGAAAGTCTGCAAATCCTCCTTGAAATGGCTCTGAATTTAGGGTCAATTCTTTATCTGATGACCGAAATGTGGTATCTGTCGGGGGATCGACTAGTATAAGTCCTGAAATTCTTAGCAAGCCATTCAAGATTGGAGTCCTATTCTTAAGCTCACCTAGCCATGCTTGATCCCGTGTTGAGGTCATCAGAAAAGAGCAACACTGCTGAGCCAGCCCAATAGGGGTATTTCGTATTGGTGGCCGTATCATGACCTTTCTTGGCACATTGCCGTTTCCTTGGAGCCTTTTCAGACTGGTTGCATCATTCTCGAATTTGAGAATTCGATGATAGTGGACGCTTGAAAAGGTACGATTCGTTGTTTCCGATGGCAAAACAACCATAGCTGGACTGGACGAGTCCATCGATATCTTTGTGTTATGGATGTGAGAGGCAAAGAACAGTGGATCTATGTCCAAATTGGAGCCGAGGACTTCAATGACGCTGGGAGTCAAGTCCTCGATTATCAGTATGCGTCCATGTATTGGAGATGATGTATTAGAGCCCTTTGATCCATTCTCATGAGTCAGAAGGGGCAATAAATCGTCAATATCAAGGTTTTGTGTTGTAGGAAGAGGGTTTGAGTTGGAAAATTCAAGCTCCAAGACACGGCAGAACTGTCTGGTGGGATTTTTCGTAAGAAAGTAGCATAAGTTTGTTAGGCAAGGCTTTCGTCGGCTTTGTGTAGAAACATAATCCACGTATGGTGTAGCTGCCATGCTCGGAAATGTCGGTCGTGCTCGTTTTCAACAAGCTGTGTAGTTATTGACATATTGTAGTGATTCCTAGGAACGGAGATTCTGATTGAAAACTGGCACTTTGATCAATCTTAGATGCTTGCGATCTCACTACTCAACTATCAGCCTGAACTTTCGTTTGAGCCTTACCCCGCCCTCCCTGGTGGAAATGGAAGAGACCTTTAAATCTAATTGGTTAGCGGGTCAGTCTTCTTTCGAGGCGTTCTCATTCTGCGTCTGATGCGTGTGCATGATGCATGCACATTGCCTTGCTTGTGAGCCTGTCAGGTGACCTTTCTTATCGTGAACCGCATCTTCTTCTCGATATCGACTCTTGAGAGCCTCAATAAACGCACCTTCTTCCTCTTCCTCTCTGACCACCTACGCCCCACAAATCTGGATGCATTACCCTCTGCGCTTGCCCCAGCTACACGACTTGAGCCACTGTTTCTCGCCCTTCTTCTTTGCCCTTATGCCCCGAAATACGATGGTGCGAGACTGCTAGTACAGTACGAGTGATTTCAGGCAACCTTTAGGAGACCCTCACGCCCGGTGAATCACGTGCACCTGACGATCCGTTTGCTTCATTCGAATCATTGTTTTACCTTCGCCGCTTTGTTCAATCCCTCTCATCGGGTAAACAAACTACTGCAGATCCACACAAAGTTATTTCGACGAGTAGGGCGAGATTCTAGGGCGAGCCGACCGAAGAATTGGGACGTACCGCACGGTGGTCACGTGTATTTGTCAAACTCTGAGTCGCTGGGAGCCAATCGAATCATTTTTGCGGCTGAGGCTATTGCAATATTGATACGCGGGAAGTAACAGGAAAGCAATTGTACAATGGCAGGTGAGTACATATGTTTTGATGAACATATATTTATAAACTTCATATTACACGTTTGCAATCCGAGTGCGAGTTGCAGTTATCCCTACGGGACCCCCCCTCTCATTATATAATGACATAAATGCCATTATATAATGATATCAGTCCGTCATTCTATAATGGCAAAAGTTGCACTTTAATGAAGAGATCTCATTCAACAAATTCCATTAGAGAATGACACACGAGGTCCCACATAGAGTCCCACATAAGGTTCCACCTACCTGACTCGCTTACTCTCCCACCACACAGTTAAGTGAAGCCATTCCCACGGATGCAGGAGAGAGTACACCTACCTGTCACACACCTAGAGAGAGAAAGAAGGGGAGAGTACGCCTACCTGTTTCGCTTGCACACACACACACACAAAGAGAGGACGCCTACCTGTTGCATATGCACTTGCATACACACATACACACACAGAGAGAGAGAGAGAGTACGTTCCTACCTGCGATCCTGTGGCCCTGGCTTCCTATGGTGGTTCCTGTGGTTCCTGGGTTCCTGGGTGTGGTGTTGTGGTGTTGTGGTTGTAGAGGAGGAGGAAGAGAAAGTCTCTAAGGTAGAATGGTGATGTGGCCAGTTCTTGGTACTTGGTAGGGTGGGACGAACGAGTAAGGTGAAACTCTAATAACTTCCTTCCCCGGATTCTGAACGTTTTATCATTATTTAATGACATCTGAGTCAGATATCATTAAATAATGATATCTGACGAGCGGATTTTAATCTTAAATATAATAATTTCATTATATAATGGTGTAGCATCATTATATAATGGCGCCATGTCATTATATAATGATTTGGTAGTCCCGTAGGGTATAATCTCGTCACTATATGAGAGCAAGAGCCTAACTCCCGGATATGGGAGCTAGGATTTCTTGCCGGCATTGATTTCACATCAGGACTTTGCAGTTCCACTGTATCTTTACAGCTGTGTCAACGCTGATTATGTGCGTTATAGATCATCACATTACAGAATTTGTTGACATTTTTCGTCAAGAGCGAGAAAAGTATCTTGTAATAGAGAGATGGACCAAAAGATTGTTCACAAAGCTTCTGAGCCAAAGAAATGTCAAGTTCTTCTGGGAATCGCGGGTGAAGGAGCCAGATTCACTCAAAACAAAATTGATCGGCCGCTGTAAAGAGCCTGAGTATAAAGATCAGCAATTCAACTGCGCTGATATCCGAGACCTCGTAGCGGGCCGCATAATTCTGCCTCGATGGAGTGATTTCAGAGTTGTGGAAGAAATTATTACCGACCACTTCGACATTCAAAAGACAACTCAACATCCAAAGGCGCCATGGGGAACTAGTGCAGCTAACCTCCAGCAACGGTTTCGTGGTTATGACGGCTTCCATTTTTACCTCCTACCCAAGGATCCCGGCGAGAGGACCATCAACCCGGTGACCGAAATTCAAGTAATGTCTCCATTCATGTGGACGTTTCAAGTCATACATCATGATCTAGAATACAAGAAATTGGACGGGGAACTTTCCGATGGAGTGAAAAGGACTCTCGAGTTTCTCAAGGGAATTGCAAATCTCGGGGAATTAGCTATAGAGCTCTTCGAAAAAGAGTACTTTGCTCGGCGTCACTCCGCATCAGGGACATCTGGTGGTTCCTTGATACCCACACAGCCACCTGGATCTCCACCTGTATCTACCCTAGATACCCAAAATCCGGAGAAGCTCGAGGCTTTGATTGAACGAGCCAAAATTCTTGCCAAAGCCCAGGATGAAATTGCGACGTGGATATCTTCTACGAATGTTGATGTCGAACACAACAGAATTCGAGATAAACTTGGAAAGAATTATCACAACTCCGGCAGATGGTTCAAAAATAACTACTACGATAGCTGGATCACATCGGAAGACCAACCGACTTTGTGGCTAGTTGGTTCCGTCGGGACAGGAAAGAGCTCAGTAATGTAGGTTGTTGTTTTCAACCCAGCACCGTGCAAGCTGACACATTGCAGATCAAATACTATTGAGTGGCAATTCGAACGTATTCAGTCGACGGAGGAGCGTTTCGCATTTTTCTACTGCACCAGAGCTGAGAACAGCAACGGAACTACCGCCCTTCAGGTTTTACAAAGTCTCGTGGCCCAACTTTCGGAGTCGAGTAGTGTAATCCAGCAAAAGCTTGTCCAGCGATATACCAATCAGAGAAGCAAACCTCTTGACCGGGACGAATGTCGTCAATTCTTGGAAGAGTTTGTAAAAAAGCTTCCTCGAGTAACGTTTATTATTGATGCACTGGATGAATGTGAAGACGAGGAGCAGCTTTTGCAAAACTTGCAAGACATCAATGATCCTGAGGCAAAAATAAAGTTTCTATTCTCCAGTCGACTAGAAGTCAATCTTCTAGAAAGTTTTCAGCCTTGGGAAAAAGTCCAACTCGAATTCCAGACGGAGCTGACAGCTGAAGATATGAAGACTTATATCAGTACTCAGGTCGAAAAGCGAAAAGAATGGCGGTTGGGAAAGGGGCTTCTCAAGGGGCGTTATCCTGATTTGGAGCATAGGCTAATAGAAGTTTTGTGCAAAGCAGCAAATGGAATGTGAGTTGATAGCCTACTGGGGGTTCCTGGAATCATACATAAACTGACTTTCTTTGTTGCCAAGGTTTAGATGGGTTGAGCTTCAACTTGAGGTTTTTCTAGGCCCAAATTCCCGTATGCGATTGCGGAAGGACGTCATCGCCAAACTTAACCGGCTCGAGGATGAAAATTCAAGAGAAAGCCCTGATCCAGTCGGGCTTCGCAAGGTTTATGATAGAGTATACGACGACAACACTGCAAAAAATTACGCAAGCCGCATCGTTGCCAATCAGCTTCTCAAGTGGATTATGGTCTCAATGAGGCCCATTCATCTTCAAATGCTTGTGGATATCGCGACCATCACTCTGGAGGAAGAAGACGCCAACGACAATGGTCTAAATATGATGTCAGCCGATGAAGTTCTAAGTGTTCTTTGCAACTTTGTTTTTGTGGACGATTCTCAAGAAGTGAAATTCGCTCACATATCCGTCCGCGAGTACCTCGTAAAACGAGAAGAAAAAAGTGTCCATGAATTCGACAATCAGAGGGCACATGGGGCAGTCATTAGCACGTCCCTAGCCTTACTCATGCACAGTCGCCTTGGAATCAACAACTGGGTTGGAAAAAGTTTTCCTGGCTTAAATCACGGCATGTCAATCTCCGATATCGACGCAGTTACAGGAAGCGAAAGCCCTGAAATCGCCCAAGTTGAGAAGAACTCGCTATTCTCCATTGGCCTTGGCCTCCCGTTTTATTCATTCCTCTATTGGCCTGAGCACTGGGTTGCTGGCAATAAATCCATCAAATATCCGCCCTCAGCCAAAGAGGTGAAACTTTATTCTGAGTTTGTGAAAGAGGGTACTAAAAGCTCTTTCTTACTTACTTGGGTAAAAATGTTCTCCCAAATCCGGGAACTCGCCCATGAAGCTATATCTTCGGATCAATACTGGAAACTCCAAGCTGTTCTCTCTAAAAACCCGAATGTCATATTTGCTGCTTGTATATGGAACTTCATTGATATAGTACAAAGTCCAACATTCGATACGGCAAGCCTTAATAAATGTAACACGGAGGGGAATCCTGCAATACACGTTGCTATGAGAAGCTATAGCTATGGGACTGTGGGAGCTCTTGTTGAAAAGGGTGCCAATCTCGGTGCTTTAAATTGGGAAAGAAGAACGGTGCTGCATGAAGCATTGAGTCGGGCACATGATACGAAAAATGAAGAAGCCGTTTCAACGTTAAAGTTGTTGATTGAGAAGGCTGATCCTAAGATCCTCGCGATACAAGATTATTGGCTGAAAACTGCACTTCATCACGTCATACGATGGTGGGAATTGGAAGACACAATAATTCAGTTGCTTATCAAAAAGATGCAACCTGAAGATCTTGCCTTACAAAACGAAAGTGGATATACTGCTTTGCATTCTGCAGCAAGCGTGGGCCAAACAGCTGCAACCCGACAGCTACTCGAAAAAATGGAGCCGAAAAGCATTATGCTTATAAATCGCTTTAAAGAAACTGCGCTACATAATGCAGCTACGGAAAACCATAAAGATATCGTCCAACTTCTCCTACAAAGAATAAGCTCAGAGGACTTAATCCTTAAAGATTCTCATAAACGGACTGCATTGCATTGCGCAGCTATCGAGGGCCACGAAGGAGTAGTCCGAATACTTCTACAAAGAACAAGCTCAGAGGACTTAATCCTTAAAGATTCTTATGAACAGACTGCATTACATTGCGCAGCTATCGAGGGCCACGAAGGAGTAGTCCGAATATTACTACAAAGAATGAGCCCAGAGTGCTTAAACTTTACAAATTATAACAGAGAGACTGCATTACATTCCGCAGCCTTTAAGGGCCACGAAGGAGTAGTCCGAATACTTCTACAAAAAATAAGCTCAGAGGACTCAATCCTTAAAGCTTCTTATAAACAGACTGCATTGCATTGCGCAGCTATCGAGGGCTACGAAGGAGTAGTCCGAATACTCTTTGAACATACGGAGCCTACCACAATTTTCCATAAAGACACCTTCGGCTGGACACCCTTACATAACGCAGTCTTTTGGGGCCATGAAGCAATAGTTCGATTATTCCTCGAGAAAACGAAGTCTATAACGATTACCAGTACCATCGAAGAAATCCTGCATCAGTTTGACGGAGACAAGTTAACTGCTGAGGGGCATGGAACAATAGTTCGACTATTTCGCGAGAGAATTCTATCCGAAGCAATTTCTCGAAGGGATTTCCGCCTGAACCCCTTTCCAGTCCCGGGAGAACCTCTCTCCCAGGCGAATCGGTGGCGCAGAGAGAGCAGCTGGAGGAACCATGAGACTGTACGCAAATTGATATAACGGACATCGCGCTTAAATTTCTTATGGGAAAATTGACTTCTTGGTATGGGAGGTGCGGAAAAAAGTACAAGAATGAATTGCATAAACTTCTTCAACTAGCCTACTATTCAATATCACCATCGTAGTAAAATATATTTAGAACAACCAGATGAGTATGATCACAAGATATGAGCACAGACCAAAATTATCAGTGCTATCCCCAATAGAATCTTTCCCTGCGCTTACATACAATCCAATCCCAAATCCATCAGCCGAAGCACCATACCACCTATAATCTGTATCTTGAAGAGAGAACGGAACAATACAGCAGAAAAGCTTGTCATCTAAAAACCCTCTCCACCCTACAAACTACAGCCAAATCCCTCGACAAAAAGGACAAGGCTAGAAGTATGCATATGTCGATCGCAGAAGCAAGAACAAGAACTTCTACGAAAAATAGGAGAGCAGTAGTGAAAATTATGGTAATATAGAGTGCGTGTACGTAATCAAAACTAAGGAAAACCTTTTATCCCAGAGTTTTAATACGGTATTCGACCCGGAGATTTATTTTTTGGTGGTGCGAAATATTGACAGGTAAAGCAGGTGAGTGAGAATAGGGGTTTTGGGTCAGGAAAAGCAATTTAGGTGCGTAAACATAGACAGACGTACATAAATTTGATGAAAGACCTGGGGGTATCGAATTGAAAAGAAATAAGATGAAAAGGCAAAAATAAAGAGCGACATAGCATTGAAAAGAAATTTCTCAACGCACTGTGAGCGTGAGGTCTGTCGCGGGGGAAGTATTACGCTTTCTTGGCCGCGACAAATTTTATACGACATCCACAGACAATGGACTGGAAATTGACTGTCCCCGAGGAACCCAGCAGTTTTAGAGCCTTAGTGCACTTTGCTACAATAGACATCAGTTGAAAAAACTCGCTATTTGCAATAAAGTGCCTCGTTGGCGGCACTTCCCAGATGTGTATGTAAAATCAGCAATATTCGGGGCACCGGTGTAGCCAATACCAGCAAGTCTTTTGTTCTCCCGAAATCAGGATCTGAGAACGGCTTCCCCATGCAGTCTCGGATATCATCTAAAATCGACTCTTCTTCCTCGGCGGCCCATCTTCGCTCTCGCCCTTCGGGGTATCATTATTTACTTCTTCAGCAGCAGCTTCCTTGGCAACATGGATGTTGATTTTTGCTTCCTTATCATCCTGCACTGCCTTTAATCTCTCCTCTTCGTATGTTCGTAGGAAATTCTGCCCTATGGTGATATCGTGGTCGTGGCAGCCTTCTTGATCGGGTCGAATGTTAAGACTTCGGAACGCGGCTCGTCGCCAGAATTCGCGTGAACGTGTGCTTGAATGTTTCGAGAATCTCAACAGCGCCGTATAGAAGGCCAACGATTCATCCTCAAGACCCAGAACGCGGAGAGATCGGATTATACGAGTGATTCGGAGGTGATTGTGGTCCATCTGTCGATCCCAGACTTTCGGATTGGATTTGAAGTTGGGTCCCCTGTTGACCTGCAAAATATTAGCGGTGAACCGCAAGTAAATACTGCTCCATACTTACAACAACACCTCCAGCCACGTCTTTACAAAGCTGAAATCCATAAAAGACGAGCATGCGCTTGAATGACTTCAGCAGGGTGTCCCGTAGGTCCTGACGTGAACGAAAGGCTTCGAAGACCTGCTGATCGATAACGGGAACTCTTCCTTGGAAATCGGATTGCTCGGGTAAGGGAAAGACAACTTGGATGTAATCATGTTTCCATTCCAGGTCGCGATCATTCCAAGAGAGAATCTCAGTGAGAGAGCGGCCTTGGCCATCCCTCCGAGACCCTTCATAGAACGCGACGAGGCTTGGAGGATTTGAAGCTGTTGACGGAGACATCTTGCGTCGCGGAGGGAACAGGAGTGTGGTAGGAAGAAAGGGCGACAACCTAAGAAGCTGTCTTTGCATGGAGACTCAGGGCATTTTGGTGATGGGCCGGTGTTGAAATAAATATGGGAGGAAGGTAAGGCTGACAGGCACCACAGGGCTGAGGCTTTTGTTGGTAGGGGGGTCAGAGCGCAGCCAATCATCATTGAGCCGCCTTTTGATTAGTCAGCCGGTCTTCGCGAATCTTCCAACCCCAAGAAAGGTGAAGTGAAGAAACTTGCTTGATCCCGATCTTGATCCCGAACAACAACAAACCACCGAACCTGCACGATGTACCAACGGCCTTTTCAGCGGTCCTTTCAGGACGAAGTTCCATTTGCGAAGCTACTTGCACCTTGTGGTTTGTTTTATCTCTCTTCTCTTTCAATTGCCTTACACGCATATCATCACAGCAAGACAGGAGGTCAAAAAATACATATTCTTGGGCCCGATGAATCAATGCTTCATTTGAGTACATTGGAAAGACGTGCCTTCTTTGCGCATGTACAGTTTCTTCGTGGACCTGGAAGACATGGTAAAAACATGCATCTTCCAGCCCTCCGAGCTTCAACCCAAGAAATACACCAGACTTTATTTTCCCAACGGAGCTCAACTTCCGTCAGGCCTTTTCCTTCAGAGATGGCTGGTAACCCTGTATATCGGATCATCAGCCTTGGTGGAATTTCAAGCACACGAGATTGAGTAATTTCGAGACTAAAATGGAAAAAAATCATTTTCCTGATAGGGAATTTTTGTTGCACCCTGTACCATTTCTACAACTCATCTTTTTATTGTTTGCATGCTTTCAGTTCCAGTCTGCTCCGTTATTTCAAATAATCTGTTTTGTTGCCTGGAAATCAGATGAAAATCTCAGCAATCCCAAAAATTTCCCCAGAATTTTCACTCAAAAGTCACTGCTCAAACTTCTATCAAAGCCCAGTAGGTAGTCATCCTTGATTGTCCCGAGATATTGCCATTCACCTAGAGTGCCCGACCTCATTCTCAGCTACGATATTTTGCTAGTGCTCGGGACTCCAATGCCCAATGGCAAACGGTGCACTTCGCTTATCACGATAAAGCCGCCTCGAAAGCAATGATTTAAGCAGGTAGCTACAAGAAAAAACCTCGACCGGAGGCTTTGCACGAACACCTTCAATACAACTCCAAACCACGTCAAAAAACCACCATGAACTTTCCCCTTTCCAACGAGGAGGGCCACGCCTTCGCAGATGCTTCTTCGTGGGCTGCAGGATATGCGGCTGGAGTTCAAATGGAAACCGACAAATTCCTCGGAAGCATTGAGTGCAACAACAGAAGCTATTCCAACTATGCCGCTGGCTTCGCTGCAGGTGTACGAGCATTCGCCATGCATTATGCCTTCAATTCCATCATCGACCCTTCCTCAACTGCATACCGCGCTGGCTATGATGCAGGTGCCCATATTACCATCGGTCGATTGCGAAATATCTCCTTTCACGTCAAAACTGACAACGGCAAGCCGGCTCTGATCGAACAGCAACTTCAGGAAGCTCGTGCGGAAGCTCGTGGATCTGTCCGTGAATCTGGCGAATCTCGGAGATCGGTCCTCTTTCGTCGCAACAACGTCAAAACTGACAACGGCAAGCCGGCTCTGATCGAACAGCAACTCCAGGAAGCTCGTGCGGAAACTCGTGGATCTGGCGTTTCTCGTAGATCGTCCCTCTTTCGTCGCAACAAAAAGTGAAAGCTATTGGAGATCAATTGGAGAGAAGACAAGGTTAGTTTGACTCGAGGGAACCGCTTCAAATATACTAACGCAGACTCAATAGTGCCTGCATTGATTTTACCTTGTTTCTGTCTGTAGCATTTGGGATCCCTTCGAGTTGCGTTCAATGGGAGGAGTTTACGGAACATCTTTCAACATCGATCCCGAAATGCGAAGTCTGGGAAATGCGAGATCGGCTCTTCGTATAAATACCATGGTTTGGGCAATTGGCTAGGAACATTTCCGGGCTATAGATGTTCTGGGGAACAGAAGATATCAGTTCTCGAATCAAGCAATCATACAAGGGATTTTGCGCGTCTTTGAGAAAGTGAGACCATAAAAATCAGTTTGCTACCCCTTCCTCCTCCAACCTTTTCTCGCCTTTAATTTCTCAAAGGACTTTTGGAAGTCACCCTTAATGTACCAAAGACACAACCAGTAATTTCCACATAATCTGAAACCTATCATATTCACCTCTCCGGGAGTGTTGGGATTGGGATTGGAAAGTTGATCCTTGCTTCGAGCAAGACGGAAAAGGCAGCATCGGGAACGCCAGCAGGGCCAAGCAAAGGTACGTCCCCCTCTTATTTTTCCTCGCTCTCCTTGATAATACTATGTGACGTATCAAAATAAACCGGCGGACGGCACCTTGGAGCTTGCATGAGCGGGAGCCCGCAGACCTACCTCTTGCAATTACTTCGTCCCTTCAGCAATTGGCCAAAAAGAAGGGATTCGCTGCCAGGTAACACAAAGTCTGCACGGCAATACCCCTCAAGTAGCCCGATCTCTTGCTCCAGTCAGTCACCACACTAGCAAACGGATTTATGATTCTTGCGGGGGACGGCATTATAAAGGCAGCATTTCCTCCCACCTTTCCCTTGCCTCTTCTCCTTCTCTTGTTCACCTCAACCAGGACAGCAAAAGAACAACATCAATCTCAATTCTCAAGCCTCCATCAAATTCACCAAGACTACTCAATCAACCTTCACCCCAACATCCTCGAACAACCACAATCAGCCAAAATGAACAACACGACCAAGGGTGACTCGTCCCGGATTCAATCCACCCAGGTATGTCATAACCCCTTTTCAGTCCATCCCATATTCAATCAACTTCTACCAATCCTTCCTCCTATCCAGTAAAACTTCATCCACTACCACGTTCTTCGTCATCTGCCTCAAAGCTTGCACAATTACTGACGGCCTTGTTTCGACAGGCTACAGGTGGCAAGGATATGACCTCTTCGGGTTTCGCTGCTCGAGCCCAATCGGCGGCCGATCGTAGCTTGAACAGCACCACCGGCAATGGCAGCACCAATACCTCCAATGCCGGCAACACCAACACCGGCGGAAGTGGAGGAAACTCTAGCGGAAAGAAGAATTAGATCTCGACAATCGTCATTTCGAAATTTCTCTGCTGTCTCGATCGGGTTCTTGGGTTATGATTCTGTGGACGGTTGCTTTGGACATTTGGCTGGAGAGACTTAGTGCATCGACGGAGCTTTGCAAAAGCAGCGAAGACGAGGACATGGATTTTCCTTTTTTACTTCTTTTCACTTCACACTCTCATTCATCGAAACTTGAGATGAGGAAACGATACGATTGATGTTAGTTGGATTCACTGCATACACTCATTTACACAAATGCACTGAGATTCGTTGGGATTGCAAGCATTCAATGATATGTTCGCTCATTGCATCCACGAAATTTAAGATCACGCTTCTTGCTTGCTTCATGGTGTTCTCTTTTCAAGTGGATGTGAAATTTGAGCTGCTACCGTTGTTTCACTTCGTAACTATGTATTGACATATGCTGCTTCTCCGTGGAATAGAAAACTCGGGATTTTCACTTCAACGCAACTTCAAATCAAAAGGCTTCACTTACACGAAGCAACAATTAGAGCCTTTTCCTTGAGCAGAAATTCCAAAGTTGAGTGCTCTCCTGTTCCGAAACCAAGTGTGGATGGTCTGTCAGCTCACCTGTAGGCTGCAGCGTTACACAGAACAGCCTCACCAAGCCCTGCGCCGTTCCGTCATCTGACACGCATCTTCACTTCTTCCCGAATCTTTTCCAGAGCACCAAATAACGACTTTCACTATGAGAATCACGATATAAATGTAGAAGCTTTCGTATGGAACTCCACGCCGAATCAGGACGCAGCCGTGCCTCGAGGTCTTCCTCGCGCAGCATGAAGCGTCGATGTCGTCTCATTCACCTCGATAGCATAAAAGTAAGAGTAATCTCTATTCAAACTTTTCCCTGGCACCAATTTCTAATTGCCAATAGAAAGCATACTGCCGTTTCATCTTGTTTTCGACCGACATGATAGTGAATATTGGGACTTTCCCCTATTATCGCATCTTCCGTCAAAACACGCTTCTCCCCATCCAACACATCGCTCAATGTGTCAAAAGAGGTGACAGCGATGTGGAAATGGTGAAAGTGATAACACACTGGCGGGAGCGAAAATTATATGAGATGCAGTTTATACAAGTTTCCGTGAGATCCCTCGCTCTCACCCAAGACAAGAGTCTTGGTTTTGTAGTAGTCCCAAAGTATCATCAAACTAACTCCAAGCAGAGCACCATCCTCGCAGCAGGAGTCGTAGGATGTTTCTCCTGGCCCTCCTCAACCTCCGTCTTCTGGCTCTGTCCCGCGACCTGGTACAGCGCGCTCATCTTCTCCATCTTCGCCATCCTCCTCTCCTCATCTCAATCCTTCATCTTCAGAGCTCTAAACCAGCCAACGGCCGAACTAGGCTCCAATGGCGATTTCCGACGCTACCTTTCCTTGATCTTGAATACCTCGGAAACATTCACCGAGTCCACACAGTTGTCTCCGCACTCGGGGATGAGTGAAAGACAAGCGAGGGATTGTCGACCGAGGTGGAAAATGATGTTTACATGGCAAGCTTCTATGATGTTCTTGTCGTATGCAATCATTTGTTTCTTTGTGGGATTATCACTTTATGTTTGTCAACCGCTGATTGAAGGGGAGAAATGGACGGGTGCTGCGAAAGTAAGTCGAAAATCACGAATTTTCAATTCAGAAGCGAAAACTATGAACATGGTACTGACTCTATCTCATCAGACTGCATATTTCTACCTTGCGATGTTCGCTTTTGCGGGTCCAACATTTTCATACTGCTCGTTTTGGGCATACCGGTTCATCGATTTGGAAAAGGTGGTAGATTTGCATTGAGAGGCTCGAGTTTCTGTTCGTGGTTATACGGTGAATTGCGTTAGACAAAAATATATAATCTCATTCTCTATTCTAAATTTTGGTTGGTGCATCGTCGATTGCAAATTTACTCGGGGCGGAATTTGCGGTATCTAGCACGTGATCCGCCTGCTCAAGCTTATAGGTAGTTTGTCTCGCGATTAAAACTTTGCGAAGCTATGGATATCTTAGAGTGTTTTTCATATTAAAGATTCAATTTCTGAGTATATTCTGTACCAAAACTGACCAAAACTTTCCCCCCCAGGGCTACTAGATGAAGCAAGTCACGAGACATAAGCTCCTTAGTCATCACGCAACCTAAAATCTGCCTGCGCCTCCTTTCCCCTCCTTCTCCTTCGCTTACTTCCATCCAACAACAACCAAAAGATTTCCCCAGAATCCCCACAGTCTAGCACATAACACACCGACCCTTCCGTTTGTGTCAGGCCGGTGAGTAACACAGCCAGAGCCTCGATGCAACCTGAGATGCATCAACCGTCTTGCGCATATCGCGATGCATCCATTGGCTGAAGCACGGTGGGGGCTGTAAGGCTTAGCAAGTGCGAACCAAAACATGCCGCTGCCGCCTGGAGTTTGCCTCCTTTCTTTAAACGCTAAGCCAAGTGCCGTTGCGTGGCTGCGTTTGTCGTGATTTTTGAGGCTCCGAGGTTATGATAAGTACTCGGGGTGTATTTCAACCGTTGAGTTTCAAGTTTCATTCTCTTTTTGTTTTGTGAATCACCGTACTTCATCATTATTCATCCGCCATTTTGATCTTTGAGTCTTTTTTGATATTATAATCGACAAAGTTTTGAGTCTATCATCTAGAAGACTCATTTTCGATATTTTGAGAAGAACGTTACAAAATGGCGCCTCCAGAAGATCCAGAAGAGGTCGTTCAGAACGAAGAATGCGATAGCGACTCATCTGGACCTGGGCTTCATACGCCAGATAGCACCACCTCCGGCATTCAAGATGAAGTCGAAGGCTCTGCTTTCCAAAGCCCAGCAGCCGAGTCCGAGATCGCTATTGTTACCGAGGGCACCACCTCGACAGCGGCAGCATACAATCCTCCTGCTCTTTCAGCCCAAGCATCTTTCTCCTCTGGTAGTGACGCAACAGTTGTACCGAATACCTCCATACCATCCGACTCCCAACACCCGACTCCACAACCAGCAGCACCTGAAACACCGAGTGCAGAGGTTGCCGGTCTTCCAATAAATACTCTCACGGAGGTAAATTCGTCGAGTAACAATATCACCCCCGAAACTCTGCCGGAGGCAGAGAACCCGCCAGATTCTCAACCTGACGCTTCTCTCGAGTCGGATAAAAACGAAGGCGGCTCAGAGTCACACGATACCATCCAAGAAAAGGAGGAGGGTGTTGCGAATAATGGAGAGAATGAGGACAAAGAGGAGAAGATTGACACTCCTGTCGATGAAGCCACTGATAAGAGCATGGCAGAAGATGTTGAGGCCAAAACTGAGAATGTTGATATCCCCGCTGGTGAGATCAAACATGAGAACAAGGAGGAAGAGCTTGCTAAAGAAGACAACACTACTGAGGTAGAGGGGAAGAAAGACGCAGAGGAGACACAAGAGCAATGCGAGGAAAACGTTGAGGAGAAAAAACTAGAGAAGGACGGTGAGAAAAGCGTGAGCGGCGACGACAAAAACAAGGATGAAGGGGAGAACAGTGATGGAGAAGGGAAGAAAGAGGAACCTAAGCGCGGCCCGCCCGCCCCATTCGCACTTCCACTCAAACCTAGACATGAATCTAGGTCTAGGTCTAACTCGGAATCGTCGGAGCCACCAGAGCCAACTGCTGATGATATTATCAAAGAGTTGATGGCGATGATTGGGTTGGAAGATATCAAAGCTCACTTCTTGAGATTGAAGGCTCGAGTCGAAACGGCTCGGAGGCAAGGAATTGATCTCACAAAGGAGCGTTTCAACGTTGCTCTTTACGGTAATCCCGGGACTGGTATGCATTCGCTCAAAAGTTGCCTTTCATAACGCAGGTCTAGCTAATATTGCATAGGAAAAACCACCATTGCTAGACTATATGCCAAGTTTTTGAAAGCTCTGGAAATTGTACCAGGAAAGGGGTTTCTCGAGATACAAGGGATGTCTCTGATTCACATTGAAGATATCAAGGGTACAGCAAGAATACTAAAAGAACTTGGGAACGACCAAGGGGGAGTGAGTAGTATCCTCACAGCCCGTCTTTTCATAAAGTCGCCATGCTAACAAAACATGTACTGTAGATCGTATTTATCGATGAAGCTCACCACCTCGGAGCAAGGGGTTACTCTGCTGATCTGCTACATCTACTCGGCGAAATCGAACGATACCAGGGCAAGATCATTTTCATACTGGCAGGCTACAACGACGAGATGGAAAAATTGATGGGCTACAATCCGAGCGTTCGAAATCGCATTCCTATTACGCTAAAGTTCAACGATTACTCGGATGCGGAATTGATCAAGATGCTCGCAGAGTTGATCAAATCGCGATTTAACCAGAAGATGAATGTTGAAGACGGACACTTTGGTCTCTATTCACGCATCTTTATCCGGCGTCTTGTTGGTGATCGAGGAACCGAGAGCTTCGGCAATGGGCGTGCTCTAGAGATCGCATTTTCTAAGGTGTGCGAGCGACAAGCTGACCGTCTTCTGAAAGCGAGAGAGGAGTGCTTAAAGGCTGATGACTTTACACTGACGAAAGAAGGTGTGTTGTCGTCCCATGTCCCTGAAAGATATGTCCTTGCCAACTTGAATGCAATCTATAAGAGCGAGCAATACTGACTTGAGATTTCAATTCTAGACATGATCGGACCGGAGCCAGAGGACGCTCTCAAGAAAAGCACGGCCTGGAAAGAGCTACAAGAGATGATTGGACTTGACGAAATCATCTCCACAATCAAGACCTTCTTTGCCCGCACCAAAATCAACTACCAACGAGAACTCCAAGAAAAGCCGCAAATTCAAGTCGGTCTCAACAGATTGTTTCTTGGACCCCCAGGCTCAGGGAAAACAAGTGTTGGAAAGCTGTACGCTCAAGTCTTGGCGGACCTCGGACTTCTTTCGAGCTCGGAAGTCATGGTTCGCAACCCAACCGACTTGATTGGCGAATACATCGGCCAGTCAGAAGCTCTTACTAAGAGTATCCTTAACTCAGCTAAAGGAAAGGTGCTTATAATTGATGAGGCTCACATGTTATACCCCGGAAATCGAAGTGGAAGTGACAAATCCGATGTTTTCAGGGTTGCAGTCATCGACACTTTAATTTCTCAAATCCAAAACGCACCAGGAGAAGACCGCTGCGTTATCTTGATGGGATATACCGATCAAATGCTCGAAATGTTCCAGCACAGTAACCCCGGTCTGCTGCGACGTTTCCCTCTGGAAGACGCATTCGTCTTCCCCACCTTCAGCCTCTCCCAACTTGGACAAATCCTAGACCAGAAAGTCAAGAAGCAAGAACTTGAGATGACGCCAGTAGCACGAGATATCGCCATGCACATGCTGAACCTCTCGCGCGACCGTCCCAACTTCGGAAACGGAGGCGACGTAGCGAATCTTCTCAGTCGAGCCATAATCTCCCACCAAAAGCGTCACTTGACCAGCACACCCCTAACCACAACCCTCGAGCCGCAAGACTTCGACAAAAACTTCGAGCGTATCCTCTCAAGAAGTACAAGCTGTCGTGAACTTTTCAAAAACACATTCGGGCAAGAAGATATCATCGCACAATTCGAAGGCTACCAGCAAATCGTCGAAGGAATGCGAATGCACAACGTCGATCCACGTCCTCATATCCCGTTCACCTATATCTTCAAAGGACCACCAGGAACTGGAAAAACCACCACAGCCCGGAAAATTGGACAAGTTTTCTATGATATCGGTTTCCTTTCCGAACCTACTGTAATAGAATGCTCCATCACCGATCTTGTTGCGGAACACGTCGGTCAAACCGGCCCCAAAGTCATCAATCTCCTCGAACAAGCACTAGGTAAAGTCCTTTTCGTCGACGAAGCATATCGCCTCGCGCACGGCGATTTCGCCGAAGACGCAGTTAGCGAACTCGTTGATTGCGTTACAAAAGTGCGATATGCGAATAAACTCATCATCATCCTGGCTGGATACGAGGACGATATGAATGATCTCCTTCGCGTAAATCAGGGACTGGCAAGTCGTTTCGCGACAGATATCATTTTCCGCCCTATGGCTCCGGAACAAAGTCTGCAACTCCTCCGTCAACGACTGAGTGAAGTTAATATCTCACTCTCACTCTCTACTCTCTCAACTTCTGCCCTTGCACCCCCAACAACCTCATCGTCGCTCAATCCTACACCCCCAACCCACCTCACCAAAACGCACCAACTCTTGCGTGAACTGGCAGCTACGCCATCCTGGGCAAACGCTCGTGATATCGAGACGGTAGCAAAACTCGTGATGGGCGATACATTTAAAAACTGTGCCATCAAGGGAAATGCTGGAGGACTCGACGTTGAAGGTTCTCGATTAGTAGCGATTTTGAAGGGACTTTTAGAGGAGAGGAAGAGAAGGGGGAGGAAGAGTGCGAGGACGGGGTTTGCGGGGGTGGAGGCGTGGGTTGAGAATGTGAGTGTTCCGTCGCTTTATCGGGATTGAGGTTGGTTTGGTTGGGTAGATGGGTAATGACAAGTGTGTAACAATTTGACATCGATTGGTTTTTCGAGGGTGTTAATCTCGTAATATGTTCGGAGAAGCTGCCAAGAAAGCAAGTACTATACATGTATGAGCGAGAATTTGCATCAAGATTGCCATAACACCACACCCCTTTACTCTCGGTACTCATAAGGCCTTCATTTCAAAGTAAAAAATAGATATAAGCATACTATCGTTTAAATCGCGTTCAATCCACCCTCTAATGTCTCAAAGGTTGTAAGAGGTCAGGGATAAAACTGAACGGATATCAGATGAGATCCTGGAAAGTTGTGGAGGAAAAAAAGTTGCTTTCACTTGCCGAAAGTTCGAAGGGTTTTGCGAGTGTGGTTATAGGAATGGGAGACTAGGAAGAGGAGGAGGAGGATTAGTATTGAATTAAAGTGCTCTTGGCTTGGAATGAGTAGCGATAGTGCCGTATTATGAATTTAAGCGTTTGGCAAAAGATGCCCATAAGCGAGGTCACTTGGCTGATGATAAGAGAAACGAGTATTGCTATGTTATAATGGTAGTCGTTTTGGCTGTAGTAAGGATAAGCTTGAATTGTGATGTTGAAGTGTGGGGCTTGAATTGGTCTAGAGATAAACCTGGGAGATATATGACTTACTTAACCTTGGCCAACACAACAACCATCCTCCCACCGTAATACACCACTTGACCGCCCCTTGTCCCCTTTCGAATATCCCCATACACTCTCCCCAGTCCTACCGCCGGCCCCTTTCCCATCGCCGTTTAATCCCGAATATGGCTTGACGACATTCTATATTGCGGACGTTTTCGCTTACAAAAGCGACTGATATGCTACTAGAAACCTCGAAGTATTTATTTCCTAGCGCACTTCAAAGAATTGGAGCGAGAGAAGAGATGCGGAAAGGGATCTTTGCCAAGTGAGCAGGCTCACTACAACATACTTAAAACACGGAAATGAGTCTTGAATTGTTAGACATATCGACCAACCTCAAGCTATCTTCTTAGATTTGCTCGCAACACAGTGTTGCGAGCAGACTGAAGTGCAAGAAGCCGTGTTGCGTGACCTTGCAGCAAAATTTCTCGTTACATCTCGTCCCAGTAAATGAGACATCGAATTCCAACCAAGTACCTTCACAGACCTTCGACTGCTTAATATTTCAGTTTTGATGCGTTTTACGCATCCAGTTTTTTGATTCTGTGTAAGGTTGAAGCACTTGGGTCTGTCCAGAGACCTCTGCGTTGCACTTCGCGACTTCACAACTCCCATCACTCCGCATATCACTGTGAGACACAACCCCAATCAAGTCCTCCGGTGGCTTGTTTCGCAGCTTTTTGTTGCATTTCGCAGCCGCAGTAACAAGCAAGGGAGGGCATTGAAACCGAATCAAGTCTCTCCACATATTTCGGACCATTTCGCACCAGTATGAACACCAATCAAGTCCCTCAACAGAGACGTCACACTCATTCAGGTTTCTAGAATTGCCACCAGCATAAAAATTTCGCCCAAAATGGTAACCGAGTTTATCCTGCCTTCTTTCCAGCCTCAAATCTTCAGGACGCACCTCATTGGTCCACGCAATACGAGAGCCAGATCGATTCGCACAATCAGTTCGCCCTATCAAAGAGCCTCATCCGTACAAAACAGCTTTCTTCGTGCGCCGCAATCCCTCGTGTAGAATCCCTCTTGGCTGCAGGAATGGTCGAATTATTAACCCGAGCTTACACACCTGAGAAGTGCTGGATATTGCAAGTATGAGTACTCAATGCAAGAGAACTTGGTTGAATAATGCGAAGTACGAAAGGACCGGCGAGTACAGAAATTGTGTACTGGCGCTTAACGGCTACCGGCCATAAATGTACGTAAATGTAACCCCTGAGCGACCACCGCTTTTTTGCGTCTTTGACATCATGGTGGATTTCAATTCACGTCTTACATACCGAGATATAGCCAGCGCGCTTGTAATCTCACCCAGGCGGCCGCCCGCCAATCTAGAATTTGATTCTACCAATTAAACCTCCAGCTCTAGATGAGGCTGCGAGTGAAACTTCACTCGGCAATCTTTGGGGTAAGCAGATCGCGTCGTTGTCCATTTGCTTACTCCGCATAAATGAAATCTCCAAAGCCCCAATTAGTGAGTGAAAACTAGCCTTTCTCAAGCAAGTATGTAGATGATATAAGGAAGAGGTCTTGAAAACTTTCGCGCGCCGTTCGAAGATCAAATCGGAGAAAAATAACCGACGAAATGCTCCGGTTGCTCCACCCCACGAGGGGGAGTTTTGCCCGGAGAACCTCTGCGGCTGCAAAATGGAGATCCAAAGACCTTCTTTCCCAAAGAAGAAAATCACATTTCCAGGTTCCAACCGTGCTTCAGTTGACTGTCTTCTTTAGGCATGGTCGCGAGATGACTAATCCACTCAACCCACCCAAGGTCGGATCCAATCCGAGTATCTGTTGTAAGAATGTCACCCGCCAAGAACCAAATAGGATTTCTGGTATGCCTATCCATCGAAGGAGTGGATTCGCACTTTCGAGTGCGGAAATAGGAGTGATTAAATAGACGCCTAGACAGTTCTGATTGGCAGAAAAATCTTGAAATGGGCAAGAGAGGATTTTGCAATACCCGCACGTCGGATATCACTGAAACAAACAAATACTTCAGCGAATGATACTATTTGGGGTCGATGCATATAAAAGAGAATTGCTGCCTATGAGAAGGAAGGGAGGATACGCAAGGGGGGAAGGACGAATCGCTCCTTCCTTATAGAGACAGACGGCCAGCGGCATCATCTTGGCAGTAGAAGAACGAATTAAATCGAACAAAAGTTTCCAATGTCACACAGGACTGACCAGCCGCTTTCCATTCCAAAGGTGCAGCCCTAATCTCAACAAAGGCCCGACGACACAGCACGACTGAGACAGAAAGTGGACAACCTTCTGCCATCGGCATCTCATATATATGTTAAACCACCCATCTCCCATACATCGAGGCTGCCCTCTGGGGAAGTAAGGCTCGCAAGCTCACATGCTGGCACGAGTAGGCAGGCCTTGGCCGTACGCTCTGGTTGGGATATGGGTGCTTGGTATTTTGTGCATCAGAGTGTACAATGGTCGATTTGACGAAGGTTTCGGACGGGTGATTTTGTGGACGCCTTTCGAAGGGAAGTCTGGATCAGGGACAGCTACAGATGAAGATGTACATGTGGAGGATGTTGAGGCAGGATTACCAGACATCAGATTGCCGTCCACGAGCGAGGACAGCCACCCGATCGTCGAGCTGATGCATGGCGCAGAGGACCGGTTTCAGGCTTTGTTGGGCAAAGAGACTCATGATCTTGCAGCCGCGGCGCGGAATTATCGAGAGAGAAGGGGACGACACCCACCGCCAGGTTTCGATCGATGGTGGAAATATGCAACTGAAAACGAGGCTATCATCATCGAAGAGTTTTGGGACCCAATATACGATGATTTGAATCCGCTATGGGCCTTGGATGTTAAGGAGATGTTACAGGACGTTCGAGAGCAAGATGCGTTGATAAGAGTTCGAAATGGGCATGCCACGCATGCTGCTGAACAACACTTTTGGATGCCGATTTGGAAGGAATTGATCGATTCAGTGGCGAGTGAGCTTCCTGATATGGACATTGCGATGAATGTAATGGATGAATCGAGACTGTTCATTCCCTGGGAGAAGATGAACGAGTATGTGGCTAAGGAGAGGAGTGAGAGGAAATTTACACCCGATCAGTTTGTTGTGGAGAGGTTCAGTCGTACGTTGCACTTGCAGGCCCCGCAACTTGCGGTAAAAATTGCTGACATGAATCTTGTAGCTCTTGATCTTTCGAACAGGAGTAGGAAAACGACAGAACCCTTTCCTTGGGAAAAGGCATACCCCATCTGGCCTCAGGCGGCTGCAGCTTGCCCCCCAGATAGTCTCGCACGAGCGGCTGGCACGCAAAAGGATTGGACGGAAGCGCCGAACATTACGCTCGAATACACGACCAAACATACCTACAAAGGCTATGTATCAAACTATACCCTCTCAACCTCGATATGTCATCAACCCGATCTCCAAAGTAAGTTTGGTTGTGTGAAGGTCAAGTTCCTTATTTTGGATCGTTTGGAAAATTGAGAAAAGAACGACTTTCAAACCCACCTACCACAGTAACTCATCAAACTTTCTTGATCAAGTAAACTGACTCTGAGACCTTGACTTCTAGGTCTCCATGGATATCTGGTCGAACCGATCAGTATGCGGAATTCTGCGAAGCTGGTCCCCATGATGGGTAGTAGCAAATTGGGCGTCAATTCCGAAATATTGTTTCCGGCAGCCATGAACTACAACAGCGATCCTGTGTATTCCTCTGGCGGGACTGTGGTTCCTTGGGCGGATAAGAAAGACTCGATGGTATGGCGAGGTCTTGCTTCTGGGGGCCGCAATAAAGCAGAAAATTGGAAAGCGTTTCATCGCCACCGTCTGATTTCGATGCTTAACGGTACGCAAGCACTTGCAATGCCCGATTCCTCCGGGTTCATCGATATCCAGAATCTGCCGCTCGAGGAATATGACCTTGCGGCCTTCAAAGCAGATGAGGGTGCCAGCGCCACCATGGGGAAATGGTTGCAGAGCTGGTCTTCCCCCGTCGGCTTCACCGACCTCAATTGTTATCCCAACGAAGGCCTCAACACCTGCCCATACACCGATCATATATTCGGCCCCGTCCCGCAGATCACCATGGCCGACCAGCACACATACAAGTATCTCGTGGACGTTGATGGCAATTCCTTCTCCGGCCGCTACCGCGATTTCCTGCTCAGCGGCTCCCTCCCGATCAAAGCGACCATATTCCGCGAATGGCTCGACAGTCGACTCGTCGCGTGGAAACACTTCGTGCCGTTTGACAATCGATTCTTGGATATCTACGGTATCATGGAGTTTTTCTTGGGCTATCCGGTGGGATATCGCGGGAGGGATCAATTGGCGCGAAAGGTCGCAGAAGAGGGAAGGGCGTGGGCGAGGAAGGTGTTGCGCAAGGAGGATATGAGGGTATACACATATCGGTTGTTGTTGGAATATGCGCGGGTGATGGACGAGAAGAGAGACGTGTTGGGTTGGCTTGTGCCCGAGTTTCTGGGACAGGGTGGTATATGATTGGCTGTGGACCCGGAGGTGGCTTCATTCGGCGTAACGGCCTGTGTTGGTTTTCAGTACCACCAAAAATACTGTAGTAACGGATTTTTCGAGATCTGGAACTTTGTCGAAAATTGTATTTATACCCAGATAGGAGAATAATATTGTACAGAAGTTGGTTCAAGAGATTTTGGTAAGCCTTTCCCTCCCTTTCACTTCGTCGGAGATAAGCGAGCGATTTCATCAATTTAGTCTCGCAAGCCAGACCCGGGAACAACCGAAATAAAGTGCATGCGACATTCCCCTACGATATATCTCGTTCAAAGCATATTTTAGGATTAAATTTTTTCATAATTATATTACCTTTCATGCTATATACACCGGTACGCCAATTTCATGGATTTACCCAACCGATCGCCTCTCCAACTCCAGAGTCTAATGCTAATCCATCTTTGAAACCCAGCTAGCTGACCACTAGATGCAGATACCAAAACTACGCAATGCGTAATGCAATCAATATACCAACCATACCTCGTTCGACAGTATCTTCGTTATCATTATCCTTCTCTTCCTTTCCTGCTTATTGTTCAGAATTCGGTTGACGAAACCCTCGACACATGCTCTAACACAAATCCACCCCCAAAACCGTACACACCCTCCAATTCCATCGTGCTGCGACTTCGATTGCATCTACGTTCAACATACCGATCCCCGACTGCTCCAACTGCTGCCAAATCTTCGTCCTGGTACTGACGGGCCAAGCGGGTAGATCCCAATACCTGCTTACCAGACCAAGATCCTGAGCAGTCTTGATCTGGGAGTTGACGAGCGAGAGTTGAGAGTTCGAGAGGCCTCCTATCGCACTTCCAGAAAGACCGGGGAATATAGAGGGGAGCGAGACGCTGGCGTAGTAGGAATTGGATGCATTGTAAAGTTGAGGTGAATTGGCGAGGTCGGGGAGAGGAGCGTCGAAGAAGACGTCGCGGTAGGTTTCGTTGGAGTAAGTGCTCGAGAGAACGGATGGAAATGGTGTATTTCCTGTCCCGACGTGGATTATGGGACCCGGGACTATTGCGGTTCCATTCCAGTGTGTTAACCATCCTTTCTCGCGGAACCGTTGGAGCGCAGCTTGCACTGCTTCTAGAGTCTGCGCGCCATCGGTTTTCAGGTCTGTCATCAGAACCAATCGCTGGTTTGGATCTACATCGAAGATTCCAAGTGGACTTGTCCCGTTATCATTCCCGGAATTCTGGTTTGTTAATATCTCGAATAAGGGATCGAGATAGAGGGATTGCAGTGTGCGGTTGGGACGCAATGTTGTATTTCCTTCGTGGCCGATGAGGATGTCAGAGCCGATTAGATGGCAATCGGCCTCTACGCCTGTGATTCCAAGGGCTAAAGCATCGAATAGAGGTATTGCGCGAAAATAGTCGTTGTGAGAATGTATTGCGACAGGCTGCACATCTCGGCTAAAAACGGGAAGCCAGAAAGGGGGCGAAGGAGTGACAGTTCCGGGTTCTCGCCATTGCGCAAGGATTTGTGTGAGGCCGTTATTACCAAGTGGAGGAGGGGGAGCGAGTCGACGTATGAGGGCCAGTACGAGAGCGTGGTGTATTCTGATAGTTGTAAGTGATTGTTTTCTTGAAGTGAGGGAAGGACTCATACATGAATGCGACAACCACGAAAGTCCCAACCACCGAAAAGAAATATATAAGTCTTCTGATAACCTGCGGCCACGGCGACTCCTCTTTCAGATTCCGCCTATCCAACGACCTTCGAAGTATTGAAGTGAAAATTCGAAACCGTCTTCGTTTGGCGGGTATAGGTGAAATTTCTGGAACTTCACCTTCTTCAATATCCATATCGACCACCTTCACTTGAACACTGGGTTCCGCCTTTTCAACGTCTATTTTCTCCATGCCTTTTATATCTTGAGGGTATGATTCGATCTGGGCGACTGCGAGACAATAGCGACTTGTTGCCGAGTCCACGAGACGTCCCACTCTCGTGATTCAAGTCCCTCTGAAGCGAATCAAACGAAGCAAACCCCAACGTGGTTCACAACTCGAGTCGGTGAAAACCCAACCAGCGATTCTCTGCACCACGTTTTTTCCAAAAAGATAGAAGAAAGATCACATTACAATATGAGATGAAATCGCAAAATAAATGACCTTTCGAAAGGAAAAATAAGGAATCCAAGCTCATCGGTCGAAACCGACGGCGCACGAAAGGCCAGACATATTACTTTTGGCAAGGCAATACTCAACCCAGCACATCATCCTCGAAATTGTGCGCCTGAAGTGTACTGTTGGTTGACATTCTTTGTTCGTGCTTTCGTGGCGCGATTTGTTCGTTTGGGTGCCAGATCTGATGCAGGGGCCCATGCGCCAGATCTAGATCTCGCCATCTTTTCCCAATTTTGCATATTGCTTTTCCTCTGCGGCAAAAATCAAATATACAACTGCAAATCCTTCAAAATGTGTAGAAATTCAGATACGAATTGTTTGTATACTAGTCAGTTTTACCAACTCAGCCTTTTATCTTGGCTGTTCTTGCCGTTTTCCTGTCATGAGGAAGTGCCCGGCTTGGTATGCATATGCACGTTAATAGCCGCAAGTGTCACAGCACGTGGAACGCTGGTCGAGTCTGGAAAAAAAGCTTGTTTTGGTTTTTTTTTTGGTGGCGGAAGGCGCAAGCGAGCTCCCCTGTTGGTGCTTTGAGGCTGAAGATGGGAAATATCCGTAGCGCGATTCTTTGCGCAGATAGATTTTGTACATTTTTGGTTGGCTGTAATACATGTTATGGAAATTATGAATTGTTATAGTATTGTTGCGATGCATTTTGTTGATGATATGGTTGTAAATCAAGATTTCAGTAGTTGGAACTTGGAAAGCAAAGAGGTCGTCGAATCACCGTAGAACATTATGTCGTAAGAAGAATATGTTCCTTTCGCTGAAATTCTAAATTGACATGTATCTATGACTTGGTTCTCTTCTTCATTCGATCTTTCTTGAAAAAAAGAAATTACGAAATAAATACGGGCAACTAATTTGAAGTTCTATTCTGGCGAGGTTACCCTGTAAAATTTCACCACTACTATTTTCTCTACCTCACGTCCACCAGGTCTAAACTTATCACTAGATCGCTTTCTCGGTGAATGAAATCTTATCAAACCCACCCTCTACAATATCGTTTGGATGCATTTCTCACGAAAATTGATTAAGTGAAAAAAATGGGTTTGCTTTTCCGCGCTTGGGTTAGAGCCAAGGTAGCATTTTGAATTTTTCGTTGCCACCTACAAACTGCGAAACTATTTCACTGGCGTTCTGTTTTGAATCAAGCTTTGCGTTTGCTTTGATCTGCTTTTATATCGAGAACTTGATAAATACAAACTTAAGGAGGGGACTTTGTCACTTTGCTTGAAAGTAGGATTCATTTGGGCTTAGTAGAAACTAAAGTTAAAGTTTGAAGGCGAAGAGATGGCCTTGGATATAAATATAGTAATACATTTTAGGGTTATTTAGAAGAGAAGTTTAGATAAGCTGGCAACCTGTAATACGGTACTACATATAGTTCAATTTTTGATCTTGAATGGTTTTTCTTTATGATTAGTGCGTCTTTTGCCAGACAGTGTTTTAATTTTTTGGAGTCACGGCGTCACTTGAAGTCAACAAGATTATGTTTAAAGAGGACAATGTAAAATTCGTCAAATGATCTCCAGCGAGAGAGCAACCCAACGAATCCGACATAACAAATATCTAAGCAAAAACGCAATCCCAAATTTCATCTTCGGATGAATGATTTCCAATCCAAGGTGACTCTAGTAACCCAACCCATCTCATAAAATCATAAAAACGAAATACGCCGCGCAGTTCCCAAGCCTTCCTAACTCCTCTAGCTAAAGGGAGCAACAAGTTCTCTCGCATATCTTCCACTCCTAGTTGGCCAGAGCCTTTCCGGCGCCGGCCTGCTGACAGTAGTAGTTGATCTCGTCACCGCCGAGATGGCCGGCTGCCGAGCCACAGTATGGGGGTTGGGTGTCGCTGACATAGGTGCAGTCTGGGCAGGTATCCCACCAGTTCGAGCCCGTGTTGCGGTTGAGGTAGGCGGTGCAGGCTGCTGTGGTTGCGTCGGCGTTGTAGACGGCCTGGGGGTTTGTTAGTTTGGGCTGGGAGGAGATAGTATGGGAGGAAGCTTACCTGATCCGCGACGATGTCGACGCAAGCTGCTTTGACGTGGGTATCTGCGAATGCACTGTTGATTGATTTGTTAGTTTGCAAATTCTCCAATTGGGAAAGGAAAGAAGTGAAGAAGGGGATATCTTACGTAGCAGCCAATCCAACAACGACCAAGAGAGTGCTTGTGAATTGCATATTTGCGTCAATTTGCGTCTTAAACGTGTGTTGTAGAAGATGGGATGGGTTGAGTTGAGATTTAAGGTCGAGGATGAGTAAGTCTCGTATTAACTTGGATTTGGAAGTGAAGAGAAGGGTCAAACAAGTAGCGAATGTAGTGGGTGAGTGTAAAGAGTGAACGGTTGAATGAACCAGTGAGTGCGAGAGACAGGATGATGTCGGTGGCCTCTCAAAACTGAAGGGATATCAATTCCATCTTATACTTAGTTTCATAGCCTCACGTCCCCTAAATTTGATCATTGGTTCCTGATCCGCTTTCCAAATCTTTTCAACTTTCTACAACATGGGTAAACCTCGCCGCGGCGATCGTGTTGTCAAAATAGAGATGGACCGCGGTATGAGCTTCTATGACAGGGAGCTCCAGGTGGTTCCTGGCTGTTTCAAAGACATTAAATCGAGGACTTCAGCGTATCTTTCCCCACGCAGTATTATCGGCATTACCCTTGGCACTTTCGAAATTACCAGCTAACTTCATAACGTGATGTTTACTGGGGATGTGAAAATCATACGTCTCCAAACCCTCGGATCGTTGCTCTATACGGCGAGATCACTTGGTGGCTGTGCTTCTTGCTTGATGTTTGTTGAAGCTGCCAATTGCGTTGTGGTAGCAAAAGAGGATAACTTCCCTGAAAGAGTGGCTTGTTAGTCATTTTAGATGGCCAAGAAGAGGTGTGAACTCTGGGATAGGGCTAAGAAACAAACTAGTTCGGGAAAATAAATTGTTCTTTCCTTCTCTCAACATTCTAGAAGGCCAAGAACAAGCTCAAACCCAGATTTCACCTCCAAGTTCCAACCCTAAATGCGGAGACTTCACAAGCGCTTTCCTACCATTGGCTGTACAACAACAGCTTAGACCTTTTCTCGGAGTCCCCTACTCAACCATCCCAGGCTCAAGAACTCGATACAAGGTCCGGTCTGCAAATTGGTGACCACTCCAAGGTCCAAGCCTGAAACCCCATGCCCCTTCCCCCCCACAAAACAGACTTTACCACGATGTCCACTACTTATCGGACGAACTTTCCCACAAATTCGGGGAGATCAAACTGCATGGCAATCCCTATCAATCATCCGGTTTTTTGATAAGCCTCAATCATGCAGGGCACCCCTTCTCCTGATCAACGTTTCGCTTATTCTTGACGTCTGGGATAATGCCGATATTGGCGCGAAGCGTGGCGCGTCTGTGTTGATCATGTTGACCATCGCAACGACGTTCACCCTTGAGCTTACAACCCTCTCCCAGTCGTTTCCTGTAGGATCCGAAATGAACTTCCAGGTTCGATATCGACAGTTGTAGAAGTTCGCAAGGGAGGCCATGTGAAAGATTGGTTTGCTGTTGAGGAGCTTACGTTCGTTCCTCTGCCGTTGAGATGTAGAACTTCCCTCTTGGCTGTGAGCTTGAAACCCCCGAAAACATTCACTGAAAGCCACGCCACCGTGTAGGTCCAAAATAGATGTGTGTTCACCACCGAGCAAACAACGATACACCCGCATTGAATCTCGAAGAATTCACCAAACGCATTAACAACTTCCCACCCTATATCCTCAAAACCTCCGCATTCAAGCAATGGCCAAGTACAAACACCGTTGATCGCTCGAAAATAGATACTCACTAACAACTGTTGCCCACATCAGATTTCAAAGGGACTATCGATATCCCGACATCCGCATTAGCAGCTATACAACCCCAAATCAAGATTCCAACTTCCAAGCACCCAGTAAAAACAAGCACCACAAGACAAACTTTCCCGGTAATACCGTACCCCGCAGAAAACACTCTGCAATTTCAAATATCAGAACGTGACGATGAAGTCATATATCTGGGGAAACAAGAAAGCTTCGCTTGGGCTAGTTTGTAGCTTGAATTGGAGAGGTTTGTAGCTGTGATTAGATAAGCTCGTAGCTTGGTGTGTAGCTTCGAAGAGTTGGATTCAAGCTTCGTACTCGGGACTCGGTCTTTCCGTGATATAGCGGGGGAGATATGAGGGTGATGAGGGGGGGCAGAGCGATATGAAAAGGTGGGTTGTGGGCTGTTGGGGTTCGTGGGGGTGAGTCTCTGCTTTAGATGATACAGTAGATTAATTTTATACGATGGCCGTTAGAACGGGATGCCTTGAGGACCGGTATGTACTCGAGCCTTTAGCTACAGTTGAAAGTCGAAGAGTCGAATATTGGACTTTTGAACTTGGAAGACGTTTCAACGTTGATTTTGGAGGCTGAAAACGGTGTAGATGATCAGACCTCGCCGCCATTCCGACATCCGAATCTTGATACTCCCCCATACGGGAGATAACGGCCCTCCTGGCTTCAGCCTCAAGGAGAAGAACAGGCATCTTCCAACAGGGCGTGTCTCTCCCTGCCCCAGAAGCCAAGACCCAGTACCAGGCCGACCTGAGGCCCGGACTTAGCCCAGGTTCGCACCCCTGAACCTTGCATCCAACCTCCTTCCCTTCTCCGTGATGGCAAGTTTCGAGAAGCCATGGAAGCATGGGTATAGCGTCGTGCAAACCGTGGAGAAGATATAAGATATGCTCCTCACCTCCTGCATCCATTCTTCTTCACCACCACTGCACATCACCGCAACACACCCACACTCCTTCACTTTCCTCTACTTTTCTGCCGTTTCGGTACCACATTCGTTGTTCAAGCTAGTACTTTGCATTCGCTTCTTGAAGTTCGCCGCCGTTTATCCACACCACTTTTTTCAAAGACCTCCCTTCTCCCGAGAAAGAAAAGAAACGAAGAGAAATCAATATGCGTTTCAACTCCATCCTCAGTGTTGCTCTTGCTAGCAGTTCCCTCGTCGCCGCTCGCCGGATTATCACCCGTGAGCTCACAGCGGATCAGGTCCTCGTTCCTGTGAATGGCACACTTGTCGTAAGTCCCCTTTCCCCCGCTGCCTCCAACCCCTCAGGATCCTAACCATTTATCAGGTCATGGACAAAGCCACATACTGGAAAGAAAACTCGAGACTCCTCCCTGGAGCAAACCAAGGAGCCGGCGCCGCCTTCCCCGGCCCAGGAGCCACCAATCACACTACCAACGGTACCATGACCAGCAACGGCACGACCAGCTCCCTCAAGAAGCGCTGCGACTCCCAAGACATCGTCTACATCGACCCGCCCACCACCTTCCTCAACTGGGACATCCCCATGTCCTCAGTCGTGAAATCCGACGCCTCAAACACCGACGCCACAGCCCCCAAAGTCGCCGTCACAGCCGGCTACAGCATCGCCAACTCGCTCGGCGTCAGCGCCGGCCTGAGCGCTTCCTTGTTCGAGGGCCTCTTATCTACCTCTTTCTCCATCGACTACTCCGAGACCTGGACGAGCTCATACTCTGTCGCGTACACGTACACTGTGCCGAATGGAACCTATGGCGTCGTTGTGAGCAACCCCATGACGACACGCATCACCGGGTACGCGAACTCGGGATGTGTTGGGGATGCCGGAAGTATCACTACCTTCACAAGTGATAGTTACAGCTCCCAGAGCTACGGAAGTTTGAGCTGGGTCGAGGGACCAATTAGTCTTTGCACCGGGACTACTTATCCCGTTCCTAACTGCATTGGCGATGGCACTATTTCGTAGATTGCCAGCACTAGCCAGCTACTGTCGTCGGCTGGTTTTCTCTTTGCTGGAGGCAACTTTTGGACGATTTTGGAGTGACGATATGATACCACGATAGAAGACTGTTGATAGACGGATGGCGCATATCTTTTTTTTCTCTCTTTCTTTGGATACTTCGGACATTTTGGCTGGTTCCTTGCAGGACTAGTCTGAAGCGGGGATTTGCATCAGTGCTATGCTATTGTTTTTTGTATATTGCGGTTGATGCTGCGGTTCATGGTTATGGTCACGGTCATGGATAGGAGTTACTGAATTCAGAAAGTTCAATAATGATTTTCGCGAAACACTTCAACAAACCGCTTGCTATCGACGTGAAATAGTGAATTTATTTGGTGTGTAAACAGTCTCTCGTTACCAAGGCTGGTGAATTGACTGTCTTGATTTGTGTTTGTGGTGGGTTGTGGTCTTGGCGTCTGGCTCTGGTAGGCGATCATACAGATCGCTGACCTTGGAAGTATCAGCGCATGTAAATCCGTATATAGTAACATGTCTTACATATGCAACAAGTATAAATGCCAGCCGACGAGAGACCGAAAATCTCAAGATAGCAGAATTTTGCGTTGAGGCGCCACTGCCTCGCATCCGTGGTAATTTCGCCCTTCACAACCGTCCCACTCTTCATCTCCACGTCTTCATCTCATTCTGAAAACTCCATCTATAACTCAATGCCACCCTCCACAAAAACAGCAAATAATTCCACAGTAATGAAACCAGACCTAGCATGACGAAATTTGTCTCGCGACCAAACATTTGGGGGGCTCATCCACATCGTGGGAAGATCGTCGATGCGGTGAAAGTCAAATGTCGTAGGAGTTCATGCTTCGAGCGTTGCTACTGTGAACTTGGACAGCTCCGATTTCAGGACATGGCTGGGGAAGCTGGTAGACCGAGAAAAATGAGGGATATTCATCTCAATGCTCGCTAACCATCCACCACCTTTGCTCTTCGGTTTTCACCCTTCAAATGGCGGCTGGAAGGTAGTTTCCGAGAGACATCTAGGGGCCATGACAGCTTGTGAAGTTCCGGGGTTTTGTGGTATTCACCGTTGTTTTGGAACTCGGAAAGAGGCTTCTCCAATAAGCTCAAGAACGGCGGATAACCACTAGTTCATCATACCACTGAGCAGCTAATCCTCGCAAGATTAGCGATAGCCTTGAGATTTCTTCGAACCCTGTGTTGACTTACCACAGAAGAGTCTTCTCACTTGAGTTATTGGAGGCATACACTTCGCCCCCCCTTTTCAGTCCAGCTTATCCTGCATTGCACCAATTTTCGGCCCCGAAGTGGACGGAAGTTTTCCTTGGATTGGCAATTTGAAATCCTGCTAGTTTGCCAGTAACAAAGCCAAGGACCCCCTAGCTGCACGATTGATCGATAGGGAGAGGATCCATAGCTTTCGTTTTCATCGTAGCACAAATGTCTGCGAAGTCGGCATTTTCCCAGGGTATGAACGTGGATCGAGCGCCTCGCCTTCCATCATTCCATGGACATAGCTTTCACCAATAAAGATGAAGTCTTTACCACCTGCAACCTGTCTCAAGACCACAGGTACGGAACAGCCATAGAAAATACATATCGAGTCCCCTCGTTCCGCAGTTGGCGGCGCGAGTCCAACAAGTTCTTTCCCATTAACAGAGGCAGTTCGAAAGACTTTCCTGTTCCATACCACTTGCTGAACACGTTCCAGAAATTGTACCATGCCTGGCGGTGTGTTGAGTAACTTCTTCAATTGGTTTATGTTGAAATAGTCGTCGGTTTGTTGCGTATACCACTCAAGGCAAGATTTGCACGCTCGTCGATACCAATTCGGAGGATTGGTTCCATCGGGTCCTCGGTTAGCAACCAACGTGCGCCAAAACTGATCGAGCTCAGGTTTGGTCTGCTCGACTCCTCGTGACCAACCCAGAATGCTAAGGGCGCTGCGACTAATGAAGGGCCCCGCAGATTCCTTTGAATCTTCGATGACTCCAAGTAAGAGTCCTTTGATCTCCAAAGTTCCGTCAAACTTAGAAGGCAGCTCTTCGTAGTGTTCCGGCTGAGGCATGGCGTATTCTCCAGAAGCCTGTTTGACAGATTTAATGGGTTCTAGAGTGACATTGTTTTTCCCGAACCAAAAGCTCGGACGGGAGTCACCAGAAGCTGAATAATGGCTTCTGCCATCGGGGCCGCTAACAAAACCATCTCCATTAGCCCTACTTTGAAAGGTTGGTTTGGGTCCACCATATGCATGTCCATCAATTGGCAATATCCAAGAAGGCATCTTAACTTTGTGACCATGTTCATCCGAGTGTTCGGGTGCCCAGTGCCTGCAAATTACATCGAGAGAGTTTGATGTCTCGACACAGTACTCGATAAAGTCCGCATACACGTCCAATAAGCATTTTTGATAATTCGGCTCGATACGCTTGTCGAGGTAGTTGGGGACGTGAACAGGTATGCGGCCAAGGAATGAAAGAATCCGTCTAAGAATAGCATTAAAAGCGGTTGAACATACGAGCCATGACAGTAAACAGCCAACGGCCCAGATGCACCAATCTATTGCTGTCCGTGCAGTTCTGGCAAAAGTCCCAGGTTGCTCAAAGAGTTCGATGGTAGAATTTTGATGGTCTTTTGAAAACTCAATGTTCGGTTCCATCTTTGAATCTGCAAAAGTCCGTTGCAGCAACAGAGCAACAAAAACTACGAAGCAAGCCTGGTAGAGCATAGGTCCATATCGGCGTAGTATGCCTGCGTGCTCTTCAAGAATTTCCAATCTGAAGGTGTCTTTGGCGATTTGAAGGACCGCGAAAATAGTATCTTTTGGATCAGATGCTTCGAAAGCCAGCAGCATAGAAGACACTAGCTGCTCTAAACTCAGAAGACGATGCTGTATCTTCCCCGAATTTGACCTCCGAAAGAGATTACTAGTAGCAGTAACTAGCTTGTGTGCCCCTAATGCGCCAACGTCCAATGTCGCCATGAAGTTATCGTCGAGGTTCGAAGACATAGAAAAGTCCCGGGGGTCTCCGAAAGCGCCCCTGATGGAGTCGTGTTTCGTCATGAATAACGCAATGGCATCAGCAAACTCAGACCATTCCATCACCTCATGACCACGGCGCACATGGGCATCGGTAGCCAAAGCCAACTCCTGTATAACCCATCGCCGCTTGAACCAATCCGCTTTCATCAGACTGATAACATCAGCGCTGACTTTCATGTCTTTCTCTTCCCTGTTCTGTAGCCTTTTCTCAAAATCTTCTAATTTTTGAAGATTGAGAATTTCGTTCAAAAATTGAAACGTGCGCCTATTGTCGCTTTCTGTACCGTCCGCGTCCCCCAACCAAATGCACACTTTGTCCGCCTGCATATACACTTCATGCATATGCGATACTTGAGCTGTACGTTCCTCTCGGTTCTTTTGGTGAATACATAGTGCGTCTGACCAAACATAAACATCTTCATGCTCCGATCTTAATTCGCGGAGAGCTTTATTCAGGTTGTCTCGAACATAAATATATCCGACATCTTTCAGCAACCTCTCCTGCGTTTTGGGCTGCAAATTTGTGAACCATTGGTGGCCAGACTCCTTTTCACCAGGCTGTTTGTCGAAGAGGTAGACTTTGTGTCTCTCAACATCATCTCCCCAGTAGTACGAAAGGGCCGTATATGGAATTTGAGACGCTCGAGATCCAGGATGAGGGAGGCCTTGTTGATTTAGAAGTGCACATGGGAGCAGGCGGCAGTCGAGCCGCGCTCCTGGCTTGCCAGCATATATCTTCAGCACACGGATTTCATGGTCGTAGTCAATGTCTTTGTAGGCGTAGGTCGGGGGCTTTCTCGTTGCTTTCTGCCAGAGTTGAATGCTACGCCGAGCCGCATGAGATTGCGCGCCAACCCTGTCAGTAGGTATATAATGACGATATTTGAACACGTCTTCTCCATGGGGTGAGGCGGGTTCAGATATTGGTGAAATTGGTGATCCAGGACCGACGAACTCTGAATCGGCCATTATCGCAATGGGATGCGGAAGTGAAGAATGCGACGGGAAAATGATTGCGATGAGGGCTTGATTTTTAAGGGTGGAGGTGCCATCTTGGGGCTCTGCAGCCACTACCTGGTACGGATGCAGAAAGATTTGGGGGCACAAAAGCAGGCCGGGTGGGAATGCTAAAGCAGACAGCTTATGGAGCGGCGGCCATGAACTGGCGCATGGAAGCGAGAGATGATCATCTCAGCACACTTGCTTGGAAATTGCTATTGGATGTCGCCTCCTCGAACCTCGTTGAAGTTGCACAACCCCAGGAAAGTGGTGCTTCGATTGGCCCTGTTCAGCATGGAATAACGTGGCATTCTTCCGATCGCGAGCATACGGCGTGAGAGGTTCGGCCAGAAGTGAGCATTTCGCAAATTCCTCCAAAACCTGACTTTTCCTTGCCCTAGCATCTGGAGAGAGGAAAGAAGATGGAAAGAAAATTGAAGCACAACGAGCCAGAAGACGCAAACCTGCATCTTGCGTATCTATACCTGGTCCAAGAGTGGTCCTTCGATCATGTGTCGTTCTTGCCTTTCGTATTGGTCGTGCTGGATTCCAGACTTCAAAAAACCCGGTCTGGCAAATTTCCAGAACCGAATGCTTCTCTTCACAACCCTCGAGGTGAAGATATATTTAGAACCGCCATGGTGTTCAGCCTCAGGCCAAGCACTCCCACAGCAGGAACTACCTCTTCATTCACCGTACTCGAGCCAATCATATCCCGTCCACGCCATGAATCAATAATCACACTGCAGGTGCGTGATTTGAAGTGTAGCGAACCTTGGAATGCTCTCGAGTCTCGACCGTGCTTTCACTTACTGTACAGTACTGGTATTTATGGGGGCCAGCCCCCAAACCCCCGAGGCTCGCTGCGCTCGGGTGAAGAAATGTGTTCGCAGTGAGTATCGCGTTGAAGTGAACACGTCGAGTTTTTGAGAATTGTACGGAGTACTGAAGTGAGGAGGGGGGAGCGCAGCGAAGACAGCCTCCACGGCAGTGGCCTCCGGAGGATCAGCGGCCAACAATCTGAGGCTCTCTTAACCTAGATCTTAATTCCGATACGCTAAGCCTATTCAGAGCAGTGGTGGGCAGAATGTCGAGCCTTATCCGATGTGGCGAGAAGAAGATTGATACCTGAATTGAATCGTGATGAATCTGTCTTTGACTCTTTGGGACGGGAAGATATTTTGGACTTTGGGTTGCTACGGATATGGTAGTCATGGGCCGCCGTATAACCGCAGCTTAGCGCTCGCTACGGTTGGCCGTTCGGCCGTCTACGGCGAATTTGCTTTTCTGCCCCCAATCGTTTTTCCCCGATCTGTCCCAAACACACGTATGATGGCAAATGAATATTCCCATCCTCACGGCACGAGCTCCCATGTCAGCTTGTGTCATCTGGCGCGTATACGTCTATGTGTTCTGCAGAATCTCTCCTCGGGTCTCTCCACAGCCACAGTGACCGAATCCCCTGAATGGATTCAGCCACAGCTGACCGACGGCTCTTTTCGTCGCCGTACATAAGCTTGCCTTCGCCCACATCGCCCACCTCAGTCAATCAACGTTACTAGCCACACCGAAATAACTGAGCCACAGCTCCTGATCGACTGGTGACCTGCATTGAGGCTCTACTGCTCTATGCGTCCGACTGCTTGGGTCATTCTTGCCTTACCATAGCCTGTCTTTGTGAGCGGTATTCGCTTAATACAGCTGTGCAGGTCGCGTCGCGTTGACCTCGGGGTATGCCCTCCCCTTAACTTCCCCCAAATTCGGAAATTGACCAATACCAGCCTATGTTCCTACATCCTACATCAAAACCTTGGGCGTCGTGGTGACCTAGTCAGGTTTCAAGGTGTCATCCATCCTGTTCAGTATATAGCTTGTACAAAGTCCTGTTCAGTAGCCTGACGCTTTCGATCGAAAATCACTTCCTCATTCACGAATCTAATTCTTACTTGCTCTCTCGGATCGCTGTTTTTTATTACAATTATGCAGCAATCTGGAGTTAGCTTCGACTCCTATGTCGATATTGCCACTTTTTATGCTTCTCAAGGTTGTCGATATATGGGGAGAAGACAATCATCTGCCCAGCGATATTCAGAAACGCACCTTGAAATCAACACCCTCAACGAACTCAGACTACTATGGAGTGGCCGAATCGAAGAGTTCCGCAAAATCTACCCGGCAGGCTCCAAACCTTTCGAGGACTGCGAACTCACGGAAATTGACTTCGGCTCTTTTTTCCTCCAATATCCGATTGCAGCTATGCTACTTTGGAATGTTATGAGAGGCTTTTACAATCTAGACCGTGTAGTTTGTGGGGTAATCCCCAACTCACGTGAAAAGACTTCAGATTGGGAGAAGATGAAATTCTTTGATTATTTGAGGGCGACGCCGGTGGAGAAAAGGTGGAGACACTCGCTGTCGAACTTGAGGAGAGACGTTGAAGCTAAGCATACCATGGCAAGCTCAGTGCCATCACGGAGGATGAGCAAAGCAATTGCTCTTTCTCCGAGACCTGGCGTTGAGATGAGAATGGACGAGAAGGCGGAGAATACGCTGGCAGAAATGGATCGCTTGATCCACGATATTCGGGATGGAGTGAATCACCTGGAGAAGGCGTGGGAAATTTTACAACGAGACTTCATGGGAAACCTTCCAGAATCAACAACCGCACGATCAGTATTGAGAGAAATTGAGCTGGCGGTCGAGAGGAGATTTTCGATGGTCAACAATTGTTTAAAGTCAGATATTTATTTAACAAACGTCCCCAACAGCGGCATCAACTTTGAAGGAGGCTCAAAACCAGGTAATTTATCACCTCAGCACTTCTCGACTTTTCTAACGTTCACAGGTCTCAAAACATTCGATTCCGAGTACGAAATTTCGCAAAAATCAGAAAACTCAAGACAGTTTCTACCGCTTCAACGCACCAAATCTATCGACGTGGTCAAAAAGTACGGTGAGTTACATGAAATTTCTACATTACACGAATCGAAACTAATGAATTTATAGCAATCACTGTTTTCATGGCCACAAAACAGGGAGAAGCAACCCTGGGAGCAATCGGAGTCATGTTCCTTTTGCTCCTTTGCCTATATCAAATACGGTGGTGCTTAGAAGTCATATCTCGGTGATTGACTCACCGCATCTTGACAGGGTCAATCTTCTAACTCACCAAACCCATTAACACCCCAGCGCCATGCTCCCACCACAGCCATTTTCGCTGTTGGGACGGCGGTGGCCGAATCTGAGGAGTGGCGATACGGCCGCCGTTCGCCATTGGATCTCAACCCAAGAAGTTCTCAGCGACTTTTGATCAGCCGATCACTCCCGAAAGAGGACAGAGAGAGCACTCACTACGTGCCCAGGGACAAAACTTCAAGCAGGCATCATTTCGCTAGTCACCTGCTTCAAACACTCTCGTTGTCAACACCACACCGAGTTCGGAATTCACCCATCTAACTCATTTTCTCACACGAGAAAAGAAACATACAGAAGGTTAGAAATACTTAAAGCAGTAGCTTCCAACATCTCATTTGTCGCTTTCTAGCACAGCTATATCTCAGTGGTGCATCTGTTGGTATCCGCTAGCAGATACCAAATCGAGTCATAAAATATCAATATATAAGACCAAATTTTACTTAAGTACCTCGAATCGAGGGCAAATTACAATGATATTACTTGAGATGCGGCTTATAATTCAATAGGTTGTTTCTTGGAGTGGTTGTTGACAAGTGTCTACCCTATGGCTTCGACGCTTCGTGGTTGATTTGAGCGACGTTTCTTGGGGGCCGATGCAAAACTGTTATTCAAATGGCCTGTAGGGAGGTTCTGGGCGTCGAATGAATGATGCCCGGCGAATCTTCTCTGACCTCTGAGCATCATTCGTTCGGCGGGAGAACAAGATAGTGATTTCTGCGGGGCATCGATACCCAAACTCGGAAGGTTGGTGGTAGGGGGAAGGAACATTAAACGTGGCATTTGGACAGGTGCCTCACTTTCCGGAGTTCGATCGCCAGATTAGGCAAAGGACGCCGAGCTTTTGTGCAACGCGAACTTCTCTTCTTCAGTATCTATAATGTAACTGGGTAATGTTGCTTGACGTATCCAGTCCCTCCCACTCCCATTTCCTTGTCTCTTTCTTGCTTTCGACGACTTCCTGTTATTGACTTGAGATCGGCTTTTCAAATCCCATGATAGGACTTATCAGGGAAATCTTGTACTTTTCCTAGAGCCATGACGAAACGCGACGATGGAAATATGCCATCATATTTCGCCAAGTGTGTAATCGCCAGATATCCCGCCCCATTGTTAAGGAACGGCACGACGATGGCAATAAACGTAATATTCAACAAATTGTCTACAAGAAGAGAAAGAGTTCCTAAGCGAACCCTGAAGATATGATACACGAACCCCCTCGTCATCCACCAAAGCTCTAATCCCTCACACCCACAACGAAACCTCACAAAGTCAAACTCCCCGTAAGCGCCAAATCCCTCGACGAAGCACCAACAGAAACATTATACGCACTCCCCAAAACCAGCCCCCATTTCTGCGCCTCCACATCCCAATAACTCAAATCCTTCCTCTTCAAGTCAAACTCCACCACAGCGCTCTCCCCGGGTTGCAGAAGCACTTTCTCAAACCCTCTCAATTGTCGAATAGGCTGGCCGTCTTTGGGAATACCGAGGTACAATTGTCCGATTTCTGCAGCTGCTACGCTTCCCGTGTTGGAGATTTGTGCAGTTACGGTGGCGAGGATGTCCCACAGATCAGCTTGTCCGCCGGGAACGACTTCTCCGGTTGGGTATTGGGAGAGTGAAGTGTTGGAGTTGACGGTTGTGACGGTTAGGTCGGAGTATGTGAAGTTGGTGTATGTAAGGCCGAAACCGAATTCGAATCTGGGTTCGATGTCGTTGGCGTCAAAGCCGCGATAGTCGATAAATACACCTTCGGAGAATGTAGCTTGGGGAAAGAATTGGAATTCGCCGTTCTCGCCAAAGTCTTCGCTGGGACTTAGGACAGCACCATAATCGGATTCGTTCTTGGCGACGGTGTATGGGAGTTTTCCGCTGAAAGAGACGTCGCCATAGAGGAGTTGGGTGAGCGCCGTGCCTGAATCTTGGCCGGGGAGATGGGCGAAGATGACTGCTGTGACATTGGGGTTATCGATCCATTGATCTACAAGTCTGATGCCTGCGTTATGAATTACGACGATTGTGTTGGGATGTTGTGCTGCAATGTTTTGGACCAGTGCATCCGAGAAGTCATCATGGAGACCCTGTCGATCAGCCCCTTCGCTGGCGAAAGTGTTAAGAAAAACTAGCGCTGCATCGCTTTCTGCATATACAGTACTAGTCGCATTGACATTCTTGAAATCCCAGTACAGCTGAGTACCGTCTGCCATAGCACGATTTTGAATGGCGTTAAACGGCGCAGAAATATAGGAAGGTGAATTAGAACCACTACCACCACCGGTCCAGATCGTCCCATTCGATGCAATCTGCGGTGGCAGAGGACATGGTATAGTAGGGTTAGCAAACCCACAAAGGAAGTAGCCATTCCAGGAGGACTCCCAGCCAAGGCCCCAGTCTGATAGCCCAGGAACCGTTGGAATGTTTGATTCGGAAACAATAGCGTCATAACCATACAGCAAAAGCGCTTTTGGCTGTTTGAGGGGAAGGGCATTGTTGATGTTCTTTACTAGAACGTGGCCTTCGAGTGCGGCTTGCATAAGAACGGGACGGGCTTCAGCAACACGAGCATCGATAGCTGTATGCGGAAGAAGGATATTTGCGGGCATTCCTATTGCTGGTGATGGAAAGTCGTCAGAATCTTGACCGACAAAGTACCAAGCTGACACAATTCGGGAAGCCATATCGTCAAGTCGCGATTCAGGGATAGATCCGTTGTTGACGGCTTGAGTCAAGTTTCCTCCCCAATATGGCGTGCCACTATTTAAGATCATGTCAGCAAAGCATGATTTCAGAAACTAAGGATAGCAACTGCTTGCGGCTCTTGAGATTCGAACAAATTGCAAGTGTACAGTACTTGAAGTGTAGAGGCCAGTTGGCAAGGAGAACACGTACTAGGGAATAACCATATCCAACCCAGCAAGAGCAGACCCAACACCAGACTGCTGCGCCTCATAATCCGAGACCACAAAACCCTGAAATCCGAGTTCCTCTTTCAGAAGTCCATTAAGACTCTTACTATTCTGGCAACCGTAGCTATTATTCAAGCGGTTGTACGAACACATGACGGAAGCAGCCCCAGCCTGAATGACATCGTAGTACGGCCAAAGATACATCTCGTGCATAGTGGCATCATCAATATTAGCGGACTCGGCTTGACGGTTGGTCGAGTTTTCATTGACAGCGATGGCTCGCATCGTCTCCTGTTCATACCCGATAAAGTGTCTAGAGGTAGAAATGACTCCCTGATCTTGGGTACCGTGTATTGAAATACCAGCGAGGATACCCGAGAGATAGGGGTCGTTGCTGAAGCCTTCCCAGTTGCGACCACCTTCGACAATTCTTCCCAACGGTCCTATCACTGAACCGAATGCTACATTTATTCCTTTTCTGCGAGACTCGCCTCCCATCTGATAGGCTCGTTGATATGTGAGATTCTTATTCCAACTATTGCAAGAGAAATGAGTAAGCGATTCACTAAGATGAGGTAGACGGTAGCTCACCTAGCGCCTACGTGAAGACCAGATGCATACGCATTCACCAGATCGGTCCCCCTAACCCCATTCCCCACATCCGTAAGACAAAGACCAGGAAATCCCAACCTCGATATCGCCGGAGTAACGACCGTACAGCCACTAGCAATATCTGGTGAGCCAGCTGTGAGAGAGATTTTCTCCTCCAGTGTTAATTGAGAGATGAATTCTTGGGCTTTGGCGTATGCATCTGCCCAATTTCCAGTTCCGCTGGCATCGGGTGCTGGATAGACAGGTGGACTTTGTCCGAAGAAATATGAGTCTGAAGTTACCACATCTTGCGCTGAGACTAGTTGAAATAGACCGGCCGCTGAGAGGGCGAAGATGGACGGAAGGACGAGCATATTTGCTGCCAAAAAGGAGTGGGAAATATAAGATGGTGAACTCAACAGAACACTTTTTGGAGGGAATATCAGGGACAGTTATACTCATTCATCTCTCCTTTCCCTCCTCTCTCGGCGCAATATATGCCAATTTGAATTATGTGGTTTCCTTCTGCGCCGTAACCTACACTGAGTAGCACAGTCACCGTCATCATAGCATGTCAAGTTCCATTCCGCCCTACGTACAGAGGTACAAAGGGTGATCGCATCGTATTGGACGATCCACCCGAGAATATCACATAGCCGGGTTTATTTTGCTGGGGAATAAATAACCCTAACGGCGTAAAATCCATTCTATTTCGTCCAATCCGATGTAAAAGCCCTTTGCACATGCGTTAAAGTTTTGTAAATTGCATCAGCTCTTGTAGGGTATTCTTTGTCCGTGTCCTTTGCTAATTAAGGGAATGACATGGTAAAATATACCCTATAAGCGCCGATGCAACTTACAAACCTTAACGCATGTACATCCGTACAGGTTCGTTACCTCAGGCATATAAGTGAATAAACGTGTCCGCCAAGATGAACCTTTGAGCCTCAATCGTACAGGGCATATCCTCGACTCGTTCGTTCGAACCTAGAATCGGATAACCTTATTCTTCAAGAGCCTCAACACAAGCATGGAAATCTCCGATGAGAGATATCGAAAATGGAGATCAATAGTAACACAATAGAACCTACCAACCTGGCCAGCGAATCGTAAAACCATTAGACCTCACAACAACATTTACACTCACCATCTCAATCCCTTCGCTCTTCTCAAAAGTTCGGCCCTTCTAACCCTCCCCCACATTCAGCTACCCATAAGCACGAAAAAGAAAATCGCACCCTACAGTCCATGCTTATTTCTTAATTTTGCCTGGCTCGTTAATCTTATTTATAACCTTTGTCGGGAGGTGAGATGTGGAGAAGTGGGGATAGGATCGACGTTTCTATTGGTCCGCTGAACGAGGAAAGGGGGGAAGGATCACTACCGAGGTCGGGTCTCTAACTCGGGTCACGTATCTCTCTGGCGTACCATATCCCGATTTACTCCACGATATATGATATCCACAGGGTTGAAGTTCAAGCATGCACCGAGTACGTCGATCATAGGATTTGTGGGTATACCTTCAAATGTATCCCTCAACAGTGGATGAGATACCGTAGCATCTCACTGAACTTGCGAGATAAGTTCCAGTTATCCAAAAAATGACGTGAAAGATGTGACTTGGGGTTTTCAATTCTCACTCTACTCAGGGGTGCTTTCCGCACTTCTGGGCTTAGAAGCTAGATCTGGTGGATGGGGTCGGGCGTACCGCCAAGATGGTTGACGGGAATGTCAAGTGTGGAGAACGCAAAAATTCTGGAGAGGTCACACGCTGACAATCTGGGGTGGACAGGGCTGGTGAGGTTGAGCTTTTCCTGGAACGTGTTTGTTCATGAGAGGACGTTTTTGGTGGCAGTGCAGATAGGCGGAAAATAAAGCCACATCTTAGACTAGATACATTCCACGTGCTTCTGAGCCTCCAAGAGTCCAGGGGGTGAATGTACAATATTTACATACCACCATACTCTCTTTCTTTCCTCACGATGACACCCGAAGAACATTCTAGATTCCCTGTTGCCATGCTCGGCTATCGCTACACCGGTGCCTCCAGCATCATACGAGATACGAGTACTTCAGCCCCCTACACAGTTGATCCTTCCGTTCACGTCAAACGAGATCATTTTTGAGAGCCGCATTCGCCACACCTGAAATAGCCGGCTTGACGTATCTGCCGCTGAGAGGTAACCACATCCATACTGGCGTATTTTTGGTGCCACATGTCCTTCAGTGCCCCCTTACTCTCACCACTGACTTCTCCTTCTCTGCCTCTGTCTCGCTCTCTTTTCATCCTCCAAATCGCGAAGGTAATCCTCATTTTCAAGCCATCCCTGTGGATATCGATATTCTGCACTGCTATTGAACTGAACCGTGAGTCTTCTCCTTCGTGAAGCGGCCGGCGGAGAAAATGGAGGATGTGATGGGTTTTCGGGCTCTTCGGGTTGTTCCTTGATGCTGTGGATCATGGTGTTCTTTTTGTCCTCGTTTTCGTCTGCTTCTTCTTCCGAGTTTTCTTGAGCAAATGGACTTGCTGATCTGAATTCCAAGTGGCTATCCAAGTCCGAGGGAGCCGGACTGAACTCTCTGAAATTTCTCGATGGTCCTTTCAAGCGGCCATCTTCCGAGTGATCCCGAGCAAATGGACCCGCTGATCTGAATTCGAGATGGCTGTCCAAGTCTGAGGGGGCAGGGCTAAAATTTCTGGTTGGAACTCTCAAGCGCCCTTCTTCTGAGTGATCTCGAGCGAATGGACTCGCTGATCTGAACTGTAAATGACTACTCAAGTCTGAGGGAGCCGGGCTAAAATTTCTGGACGGAATGCTCAAGAGCCTCTCGTCTGCATCCTCGTCCTCGTCCTCGTCCTCTTCCTCATCTGCTCCATCTTGCTCCTCATCCCTCCTCTGTCCATCTTCCTCCTCGAGGAGGGTGCGCTCATTTTCGTCCCATTTATGGTTGAAATAACCAATATCTCCTTGGTCTTTATCCCGGTGTCGCTGTAAGTCTGTGTCCTGTTGTGGTCGATTCGAGGTAAAGCTTGAGGCCAAGCTTGGGCTGGAAAAAGATTTGGTGCGCTTCCAGTCCTGAATTGCTTCCCTACTCCCAATGGCGGACAGCAGCCGCTCATGCAATCCATGCATTTCCGGATATTCCCGTAGAACATCCCCCAACTCTTTGAGATGTAGCACGATAGGTGGGCTACTGGGCGGCTCGTCGTCGTCGTCCAGGTTGCCTTGACTGTTGGCATCTGGCGAGCTCTCAGCAGGAGCAGTATTGACGTGTAGAGCTTCCGGTAAATCATCTGAATGGTCACCCGAATGTTGTTCCACTTTGATGTCGGATGGGCGTTTGCTAGACGTGGATTCCTGGTGGCCAATTTCTCCTTGGCTGGACGGACCCCAAAATGTCGTTATTGTTGCGAGTAACCAAGTTGTTACCTCTCGGAGGAAAAAAATGGCTACCGTGCTATATAGCCTGACTTTCCTGATGAATACAGCGACATTTCCTCGATTCAACGATCGTAGCCCTTCGAGCGTCAAAACAAAAATGGACCATAATTCATTTTCAACCAGCCCAATAATTCCAAATACGAATGAAAATAAGAGCTTTGCACCCTCTTCGAAGTTTCCAACAAAATTGTCTGTCGAAGGCCGCGATAAATATCGCAGCCAGAAAGGCCTCAGAACAAGCCGTAAAGCATGTATCGTGACCAGAATGGTGACTTTTCGGAGTAGTGCAGGAGGCGGAACCAGTACCCGAACTAAGGTTTGCGTTCCCCAATAGCTTTGAACTTGAGCCGGTGCCGTTGATATTTCTTCCATAGTAGAATGTGACTCGCTTTCGCGTTCAGGGAACGCCTTAGTTGAATAAGGTCGTCTGCGGAAAAAGCGGTGTACACCCCGCTCACTAATGCGACCCGCTCACCGAAATAAAGCCTTACAAGCCAATAGGAAACACATTGAACCATGGGAACTGAATTCGTGTATAAGTGTGCTGTCACCGTTCGCAAGTGGGAATCCCCAGCCACCGATATGTAAGAAACATCAGTTTTGAAGATATAATTTTCTCTGACCGTTCTCTGAGATGAAGGTTCATATGGCCCGTGCACGGAAATTGATCGACACGTCACAACAATCTAATATCCGTGGATACGAGTATACATGACACTGAAGTACACAACCAATCCAGTCGAGTTTTAAAAAGAGCGAAGGAATATAAAAATTCCATGAGAAATCGGATCGGATTCTGAGAAGCGGTCGGGTTGACGCACGGGCCACCGAATTTCTTGTGCCTGGAATTTGATTGTAGAAGAAAATATCCAAGTAATGCCGGAAAACGCGTCTATTTTTCATCGATCGCGTGGGAGTAGGATGATGCTTGATTGAAGGGGGCAATGAGTGGTAGTCAACGTTACCTACGTGGGACCAACCTGTTACCTGAGAGACAGCGAAATATCATGGCAAAAGGACACCTGATTTCTTGTGCACGAAATTGAGTAGACGATAAGCCAAAAAAAATTGAATCAAAAGAACTTGCGAATCTGTGAATCTCGACATCTCAAGCTGAAAGATTTAGGAGTATTGATCAACGCTTCAGCCCAGTTGCTTGAGAAGATCGAATATCTTGAATTCGAAAAAGTGGGGGCTCAGGATTTATGTATACGTAAGCGAGGATAGAATCAAGGACTGCTGCTGTCAACTCAACGATTGAAGATGTTCAAAACTCTTGCTTGAGATACCGGCAGAGCATTAGCTGGCCTGGTTTTACTCTCTATCGCAATTTCTCTTCAGCAGAAGCATGCAAGGTACGAGTAAAAAGGAGGAACATAACACTTTTCCGAGCCGAGAATAGAGTCAAAGCATTGTTAATAGACACATTGCAGCTGTATAAAACAAAAAATATATAAAACTCATCCGGAGAACGTGAGGCGTCATCTGCTTGTAAAGTAGAATCGCCCTTCTGACTACTGACTCTCAAGAGAAAGTAAACAGCATAGAATAGAATAGAAACTTAGAAAGCAGATATTCCAGCGCCAATGTAAGTTGAAGTAAGAAACTGTTCAATAAAAATCAATCTTGACAGAAGCAAACCCCTCGTTTGGCTGACTGCGACGGTGATCGTTCCTGCATGTTCAGGTCTTGAATGTGACAAGGGAACGCTGGCATGCATGCTGCAGAAATTTTCAGTGCGAGTGATGCTTGATGACGATATGGAATGAAAAGAATTTTGCGTCACGATGGCCGGTGTTCGGTGCAATGGCGATGTTTGTATTTTGGTACGCGATTTGAGAGTTTGCAAGAGGAAGAAGCTGAGATGTTTTACAGCAGGGAAAGAGACTTGCTGCGAGAAGCTCCCAGGATTAGGTAAGCGCTGGGCACAGTACTGTAGACACAAAAAATGGGATAGAAGATGAAAAAGCAGCGCAAAAGGAGGCAAATGTAGATAATATCGTACGTGGGGAACCCGAGAGCAAAATTGTTTTCGTGAGAATAAACTGCAAACAAATAAAGTAGAATATAAGTTTGTATGTCTGATCCGGCCCGCCACGCCCGCCCCTCCCGAAATCGCACCCCGCCAAAGTCACCCCGCCATGCCGGCGCGAGAAATACTTAAGGGAATGACCCATTCTTGTCTTCTTTTCTCCCGCACTCGACATCGTCGCAGTCACCAATACCACCCACAAAAATACCTTAAATTCCGTGGCAGCCGCCATTATGGGTGCGACAATTGTTCTTGGAGCCCAATGGGGTGTAGGTTTTTCTTTTCGGGCGCAGAAAAACGTTTCTAGAGCGCGTCGCTAACTTATGACTGTTGCAGGACGAAGGGAAGGGAAAGCTGGTCGATATCCTCACCGATTCCGCGGATTTGGTCGCAAGAGCCCAAGGAGGAAACAATGCAGGTTAGCAGACAGTGTGCCAATTGAGGACGGTCCCGAAATTCCAGTGGGCACGAATCCTGCGGCCCTTGGATTGGAGACATCTCCTGGGAACATGTCGCTGGAACCTATAAACTGATTGCAGAATAGGCCATACTATCTCCCACAACGGCAAATCGTACCACTTCCATCTCCTCCCCTCCGGTCTCATGAACCCGAAATGCATGAACTTGATTGGTACCGGAGTTGTCGTACATATCCCCTCATTTTTTAAAGAGTTGGCGGAATTGGAAGAACAAGGCCTCGAGAGACCCCGCGAGCGAATCTTTATCAGCGATCGAGCACACTTGAGCTTGAAGTGAGTTAATTGGACTTATATCGTTGGAATACGGAAAGGATCTGACCTGGTGCAGCGTCCATGCTCTTGTCGATGGCCTCGAGGAAGTGGAATTGGGAGGCAACTCGATCGGAACCACAAAGCGCGGAATTGGCCCAACTTATAGTACCAAGGCAGCTCGAAGCGGTATCCGTATTGGGGACGTATTTCACAAGGAGCTTTTCGATCGCAAGATTCGCGAGATTGCGCGCGCGTATAAGCTGAGATATGGCGATTTGTGTGAGTGATTGTAGTCGTTAATTGCATGCTGTGAATTATCTATCTGGAGAAATGCCGATAGATACTTGAGTTTCTAGATTTTGGAGTATTTTGGTACTTCTAAATGCTAACTCGCCATTAGTACAATACGATGTGGAGAAGGAGATTGCAAAGTTCGACGTGAGTTAAGCACTGACGTTAAAGAAACCACTTCTGATATGCAATGTAGAAATTTCGAGTTGATCTTATTCCTTTTGTGGTCGACGCAGTCCCATTGATTGCAAGTGCAGAGGCAGCAAATAAGCGTATCTTGATCGAAGGGGCAAATGCGCTAATGCTCGATCTCGATTTCGGAAGCTATCCATATGTCACATCTTCAAACACTGGTCTCGGAGTGAGTTTATAAACTAGTTTCCTACGCGCTTTGCGCAGCTAAAACGGAGTAGGGTATTTTCACTGGTCTAGCTCTCAATCCTCGCAAAATCAACTCGATCATAGGCGTCGGTATGTATCACTCGTTTTTCGACTTCAACCTCATTTTGGGGAGCAAACTAGCATTGTTTTGAGTGCCATGTCTTTATGCTGAAGGTTTCTCGAACTAACACTTGTACAGTGAAAGCTTATACCACACGAGTGAGTGATTACGTTGTAACCTTAGCTATCGGAGATTTGACTAATTTTCTAGGTTGGAGGTGGCCCCTTCCCTTCAGAGGAAGATGGAACTCCAGACGTCAGTACTATTTCATGATTTCAAAATACTCGCGCTAAAATTGATCTAGGGAATAAAACTGCAAGAGGTTGGCCGGGAATTTGGTGTGACGACTGGACGAAGACGCCGATGCGGTTGGTGCGTTCGTCAGTTTCCCATTTGTCGTATGATTTGCTAATATTATTTGCAGGCAAGACTTGGTTGTGGTCAAATATAGTACTCAGATTAACCACTGTTAGTAACACGGATTACTTCAGCTTGCTACTTGAAATTTTTATTTGGAGAACTGACGCTTCAATTCAGATACCGAAATCAATCTCACCAAGTTGGACGTGCTAGACACTTTCCCAACTATTAAGATAGCTATCAAGTATCTCGATGAACAAGGCGAGGAGATGGAGTAAGTTGTTTGTTCTTATTTCATCAGCGCAGTACTAACTCAAATTTCTAGCTGGCCAGCTGATTTGAGCCGCCTTGAGAATTGCAAGGTTGTATATCATGAAATGGAGGGTTGGATGAAGCCTACGACGGAAGCTCGAAGCTACTACGATCTTCCAGTGAAAGCTCGTGAATACATTGAGTACATGGAGGTACGCAAATTCTAGGACTAATTGGTTAATATGCAACTTTTCTGACCATATGCATAGGAATTCGTTGGTGTGAAGATCAAGTGGATTGGAGTTGGAGCATCTCGAGATGCAGTCGTCAAACGAGCATAGAGCAACATAGAGTGTGGCACTGGTAGAGGGGAGGCTGTCTCCTGATGTCGATTCGCTAAAAGTCAAACTGGGTGTTGTTTCCGGTTACAGGTGTATATACATACAGGGTTGGGGACTTACAACTAGACTCGTATATCTCATTTAGCATGGTAAGGGTACCTTGAATGGAAACAAGATATATTGAAATGTTGTCGTTTCGTATAATGTTTCTCATGGCACAGATTCCAAATCACATCCTGGCGACTCTCAAAATGGTGTGTGGTATCTTCCGCTCCCCTATCTCATACGACCAAGTCACTAACAAAAATGTTAGTTGCATGGCACTTAGAACGATGTCCAAATACGTTCAAACCCGACTTTCAACTTACCTTGACCTCTTTCCCATTAATCTGCGTCTCCATCCCCGTCTGCGGCTCGCCGATCACGAGATTATCGTAGGAGAACATCATATGGATGGGCAATTGAAGAAAGTTTTTCTCGTCGGCTACGATGGGAAGCTCGTTAGTTCTCTACTGCTTTTTCTTCCATTTGCTGGCATCCGCGATTTTTCAATTTTGCTAGCAAGTAAAGCAGGGGTTGGAGGTGATGGGAGCAAGAATGTAGAGTAAGTGATGGGATGGGTAAGTGATGAGAGGGGGCTTACCGCGTAAAGCATCCTGAAGCGCTTGGTCGTTCATAATTGCATCCCAGTCCGACAGCGACTCGACCCAGACTTCGCCGATACCGTCGTAGTCTAGGATGTCTAGGATGCCTTGTTTTTCGACGTGGGTTTTGAGGACCGTGGAGGTGTGGACCTGAGGTATGTTATTGATATTTAGTAAGTGGTTGATTTCCAGTTTGGTATTTCGGTGGAGGGTGAGATGGGTAATGGGACTGATAAATTGTACTGTACGGAAAGGGGGGTTTCGACGAGGAGAAGGGGGAAGGATACCTGATTATACCGCTTCACTTTCTCCCTAAACGTGGGAAAGCTCATGGCTACAGTGACATGTTCATTGGCCCAGTAACTGTGAAACAACTCTTCTGTCACGGTGGGGAGCTTCTTGATGAAAAGTTGGATCTTGAAGTATCTTGGTTTGGGGGTGGGGTGTGGGGTTGCCATTTTTGGTGCGACCTGATCGAGTAGCGTCGGTGAGATTGTGAGATAGAATTAGGTGATTTGGTAATCGTGCTTTTGGTGCCTACCTATAAATTGATGTGTTGATTTCTGTTTTGAAGATGGAAAGAGGTGGTGGGACGTTGGGGATGGGAAGTACAGAATGACCTACCCCGCATTGACATCAAGGTATTTTACGAATGGAAGGTGACTCAAACAGGAACTCTCGCTTTGGAATTTACGAAGTTATCAGCACAAAACAAAATACCCCATGACAATTGACCCAATGGTTACGAAAGGGGGGACTTGACAGGCCAGGTGTGGATATTACGTACTGATACTACGACTCGCTCCGCTGAGCCTACCCTGACCAAAAGCATACGTCGCGGAGGAACACCGCACGTGTTTGGAGCAATTTATGCAATTTTGCGGCATGTTGGTCTTAGTCACGTTTCCAAACGTGACTGCGCGTAAAAAGGGGGGCGCACACACTCTGAATTGTAAGTATCTTCAGCCCTAGAAGTCATGTTACTACGAAATAGGGTTCACGGGAACAAGAATTGTGGTATTGCGGACCTGGTCTAAAACATTAGGAATTTTCTGAATTTGTTAATTTCGAGAAATACAAAACAAGTGCTGATCAAAGCATCATTTTCACTGCCACAGTTTGAGCCAATACAGGATTGCAGTACACAGCATTTGAACATGATATATTTGTATACGCAGGTAAGACGGATTAACTGTAGCGTGTTGTCCTCCAATGTACGCAATACGGTAAGTCGGCAGTACAGAATAATGCGGCTAAGGGTTACCCGCGAGAATAGCGTAGGCAATCTTCTCAGCGAAAGCATCTTTGACAGGAGGTTAGCACAGCTTATGATACGGTGGGTCGTCTTATCACTCACACACGCTTGCTTGGGGATGTCCAGGCGGCAGCAGAGCAAAGGCGCTTGCATCGACGACACGCAGATTGCTAACCCCGATTACCGAAGCTAATATGGTTGAGTGAAAATTTCAAGACATAAAGACCAAGGTTGAGAAACTCACCATTGGAATCGACAACTGCAAGAGGGTCATCAGCCTTACCCATACGGTTGGTACCTGCAGCATGATGTATTGTGTCTGAACTCGATTGAATCACTTCGAGAATTTCCTCGTCGCTCTGTACCACGTCACCTGGAAACGTTTCTGGACCAACGAGAACCGGCTGAACATCGTTGGCTGCAAATACAGCTCTGGCTCGCTTAAAAGCAGCGACAGCCACCTCTTGATCCCGTGGATCGGTAAGCCAGTTTGGATTGACGATCGGATGGATTGCGGTATCATTGGAGATGATAGTTACGTTGCCACGCGAGAAAGGTGCCACAACTACGGCACAAACAGAGGTGTAGTTTTTGAGGTCTGGAGCGCCGAAGATAAAGTCATTTAGTGAACCAGTATATGCATCGAGAGAAAGGAGCTCGATGTCAGGCCAATCGGAGCCAAATGTTGCGTCAAGATCTGCTCGTGTGGCGTTGGACACTGCACCGGAGGGAAGTTTTTCGAATGCTTGACCAATCAGTGTGGGTACTACTTGGTATTAACCTCAGGATTTGCGACGTTTGCAGCTTACCTAAAAGATCGCCACCGACATTCGTTAAGATACCACTGCGACTACTGATATATTCGTCTGTTGCTGCTGCCGAGAAGGCTGGATCTCCTAGAAAATTATGGGTAACTGTATCAACAACACGAGATGGCCCAAAGAATACATGATCCCACATATTCTGGCCGACGCCTGGTCGATCGACAAGCACGTCGATATTGTTGATTTGCAGGGTTTCTACGGGACCTACACCCGAGACCATAAGTAACTGAGGGGAGCGGAAGGCACCAGCAGAAAGTATAACTTCTTTTGTCGCATTTATCGTATAGAGAATAGTTCCACTACCTGCTCCGAAAGTTTCAACCTGTACCCCAGTAGCTACCTTGTTTGAGTCAAACATAATCTTCTTGGCCAAAGTTGTCCGGAAGACAATTAAATTGTCGTTCAGAGTGAGAGCTTCGCGAAGCATAGAGGTTTCCGAAGTACTGCGGGTTTGGAGGATCGGGTCGATGGTGTTAGTGATCCACGACCAGCCCAGAAGATTACCGTCGTGCATAGCTCCCGGTAATTCCTTGAGTCCAATAGCATTTAATCCAAAAGCGAGCCATGAGGCAGAGGGACTGGCAAACTTCGGATAAGATACCTGCAAAGGACCCCCAGCACTGCTGAACATAGACTCTTCGAATATCGGAGTTGAATTGGCTGTCCGTTCACTGCTACTAATTGGGGTAAATTGCGGACTCTTCTTGAAGAAAGGAAGAAAGCTGGAAAAATTATAGCTCTGATCACCGACAAGGTCCGCCCACTTCTGGTAAGAACCCGTCGAACCTCGCTGATACCACATGAAATTTCTCGCGCTGCCTCCTCCAAGCGTATGTCCCTGTGGATATAGCACAGAAGCCCCACCAAAACCAGGCTGAGGCGTAGTCATTTGTCTCCAATCTAGAAGAGGGTTCTGATAGAGCGGATTCTTCCCCAGATAATTCGATGCATCGGCTGGAATGTCGGTAAGGTTGCCATTATCAAGTTCATAGAAACTCCCAGCTTCAATAACGGCTACGGTGTGCGATTCAGCAAGACGACGCGCAATGGTTAATCCAGCTGTACCACCGCCAACAATGACATAGTCGAAGGATGCTGGCAGATCGACGTGACCAAAGTGTGCGCCAAGCAAGCCTTGGGCCTGGAGATTTTCGTTAAAAGATGGGCTTGCTGTGGTAGACACACTTCTAAGAGTGAGTGCCGTGACAATAGGATGAGCCAGAATGATCCAGGAAATGGCCGAAAGCAGTATCATCGCGACGAGACGTTCGAAAGGAGAAGAACGATAACGACGGGGTGGGAGACGACTCAGACGAGAGGCAATTTATCTTGCAACTATTGATGATCGATGCCTTGGGGAAATTTGTGTGGAACAAGATCTCAAGAGAAGCCTGCAGGAACGGAGAGCTTGAGTTTGCCGATTACTTATGTACCTTACTTCGCCACAAGCCATGAACGGGTCGGTTGGCATGGTCTCTTCATTCTACCCCATCTTTGGTGGCGGCTTCCAACAGCGCTGGAGAGGATTGAATTATTGGCCGGGAAGATTACGTTGGTAGGTGCTGCAGTATCCTAGAATGTGCATCGCTTACCACCCCTCAACTACTCTTGTATTTATGTGGGCTGACATGCCTCCCGTACATTTCTTGCACCTCTTTTCACCAAAAAAACGGTAGCTTTTATTCATGCATCATCAGGCGGGGACAGAGGACGGAAGGGAATATAAGCGTGCAGTAAAGCTATTCGTGCTAGCATAAATCAATGTTTGTAAACAAATTTCAACTTCTGCAGCATACCACTACCCCCCTTATCCCAGAATAGCTGTCTAAGAACACAGTGCCGGGGTAAGAAATCAAATTCCTTCTGCAGTGCTAACTATGCAGTTCTGAACACCATTAATTTTGCATTGCAATTGCAATTGCAAGTATCAATTATCATTTCACGGCCCAAGCTTTAAGTTTTCTCTACTACCATTATCTCCATCCTCCCTTTATCGTTATGATCCAAATAGTTAGAACATTTTACCCCTGCTGAGAAACAGGGAAATAATAACAGTTAAGGCCCTTGTGGTGATTGTCGAGTCATGGCAAAGGAATTGGAAATAAAGGGGGAGAAAGTTAAGCGAGATGTACGTCGGCATATGAGCACAGCATTCCAAGACAAAAAAGATGAATTAGGCCTTGTTCTTAAACCATAGTATCGGGAAGCCAGGCGTGCAGGCTTAAGTGTCCAGGCTCCAAATTTGTTGAGCAAGAAAGCTGAGAATGAGGACACTCGCGATAACGAAAAGCGCGGTGGTTCGACCGCTATCCCAAGCATCTAGAGAACACCTCCAAATAAAATGGCCATCAAGCCGGAGATGAAGGCGCCGATAAGAAGAACTATTCCAATGGTATCTATCTCGATGAAACTTTGGGAGAACGACCCTCTAAACAGGTTTTCAAGGAGGTGATAATAAAAAGCCAAAAGGTAGACCGGTGCGCAGACGGCAGCGACGAGAAATTTTATATAAAGAGCCCATCGTCATCCCGCGTCAGGCAGTGTCCCGAGTCCCTGGAAGACGTACAGCTAGCCCCTATGTTTATTTTTGTATCCAAGGCTGCTGGAGCAAACGCAAATTTTATGCAGCTCAGCATATCTCATGCAATCGAGTTCCATTATTTAGCGAAACCATACCCGAGAGGATGAAGTATTTCGCACGCTCGGTTTCCACCATCAACTTGGACAATAAGGTCAGCAGGATCTGCCTTTACCTTCCTAGTCTGATGGTTTCGCGCTCGCCTTTCTAGCCTAGATTAGAGGCAGACGGACTAAGGTAGGGGGAAGAGCCGCAGTAGCGGTATTCCTGGACGGGAACTAACTCGCGAGCCTAGAACACGGAAGCTTAGCACTAATACACTTTTAGTACAAACTAAACTAAAAGTGTATTAGATAGTTATTAGTATTTGACTCAGCCTGCTTATGCTTTCCTCCGCCTACCTCTTCTTATTCCTTCCTACCATATCATGTACACTGAGTTATTTATATCTTCCTAACCTACCTTTTTAGATCTGCCTTCCTAGCCTTTGGCAAAAAGCAGGCGAGGATGGGAAGATGAAATCGCTGGCTGTGTGTTGGTTAGACATACCGCCGGCGGGTTTTTTTTTTTTTTTTTTGGCGATATGGGTGATTTTTCCTGCGTAGTCGTGGAGCTCGAAGAAGGGCGACGAAGTATCGGAGTTTGGCAGGGGAATTTAGAATGATGCTCAAGCGTACACAGAGAGATTGAAAACCGAATCATAATCCAACGGTTAAGAAAACAATAACATCATACCACAATTATAGCCTGCAGCTTTAACCGGACGTCCAGGGGTAATGGGGGTCAATTTTTCTCACTTTATTCCCCTTTGTTTCCGAGGGTAGCCTTATATTGGCCGCTTTTTGCAACACGGTGTCGGTTTTGACAGGCATGGCGTTTTTGTTGGCTGTTGGCTGTTGGCTGTTTGTTGGTGGATGAAGACTTCCTTCTATGAGGCTGGGCTACAAGGTATCCGAGCACTTGTGTAACCTACAACATAATTGCTTGCAGAGTTACACAGCCTCAATCATTGGTATATAAGGCCACAGGTTATCAGTTACCATTGCATTTACCTTCTCGATTCCTTCGTATCCTTTTCCAGCACGACTTCTCGCTCACATTTTTGTTCCCCAAACTCCGAGGCATCTCCGATAACGGGTGCATGCTTGAAGGGACGTCAATAGTCAGCACACTCCCTGCGATCTCGTATAATTGTTCCCAACCAAGGCTCAATCCATTTCAAATTCCTACCATGGCTGACTATCTCATTCTCGGAGGCGGTCTTACCGGATGTGTGCTTGCAACTCGTTTGAAAGAGAAAGACCCAGCCGCCAATGTGACTCTCCTCGAGGCCGGTCCTGATGAGCATGAGAACCCCATGGTTCTGGACCCTATGGGCACCTTTCAGTTGCACAATAGCAGATACGAATACAACTACAAAACTGTTCCTCAACAAGCTTACGATTTTCGCCAAGTCTACAATGCCGGTGGCAAGCAGCTCTCTGGCTCGACTGCCGTCAACTTCGCTATGTGGACACGCGGTGGTCAGTCCGACTATGATCTGTGGGCCGAGCTAGTGAATGACAAACGCTGGAGCTACTTGGGAATGCTGCCATATTTTCGTAAATCGGAGACTCATCATGATCCCAAGAGAGCCGACCCAGAGCAGCATGGCTTTAACGGACCGATTTTGACCACCTCTGAGGCACGACAATACCCCTTGAAGAACATCATGCACAAGGCTTTTGTGAAGGGCACCGGCTTACCAGTCATTGATGATGCGAATGGTGGAAATCCAATTGGTGTCGCACCCTACACAGAGAACTGGCACCCGAAAGGTTATAGACAGCCTGCAGGCCGCGCTTATGGTTTGAAAGGTGTCGAGGTCATCACTAATGCTCAAGTCCATCAAATACTGTTGGATGGTGACGGCACTGCCAGGGGTGCTAAACTTGTAGATGGGCGAACGTTCACTGCTAAACGAGAAGTCATTCTTTGCTGTGGTGCCATCCGAACACCTCAAGTCCTTCTTCTTTCCGGAATTGGCCCTGCGGAAGAACTGGCAAAGCATGGCATTAAACAAGTAGTGAATTCACCTGAAGTCGGCCTCAATTTTCACGATCACATTGCAATGTGTCAATTCTACAGGGTATGTGGAGTATTTGAGCTCGTTATTTATTTCATACGCAAATACCCTAGGACCTGTCTAATACTCTCGATAGATCAAGAATCCAGACAATCTAGGCCTCGTTGCAGGCTCGCCACTGTGGAACGACCCAACTTACCTTCTTGGCATCCCCGCCGATATGGTAGTCGTGGATACAGCACCTCTGAAAGAACTGAAGGCTGCCATGATAGCTGATGGTGTTCCCAACATAACCGACTCTCACCCGCATTTGCAATCCAACAGAGGTCACATCGAGGTAAAGAATATCCAAATGTGATTGAAAATTGTGTAATAATGTTTGTACTGATTGATTTGAGTAGCTCCTTCCAATCTATGCACCAACAGAGGCCCCCTTAACAAACCTCAACATACCATTCAACGGAACCGCCATTACAGTCGGGCAACTCAATCTCCTTCCAACATCCCGCGGCTCAGTGCGTATCGCATCTGCCGACCCATCTGACGACCCGCTCATCGATCCAAACTACTTTGCCACTGAAGCGGACAGACTCGTCGTTCGACAAGCAATGCGACTCACTATGCGAGCCTTCGAGACACCCGAAGGAAGAACCATCGTCGATGGCGAATTCATTCCCGAAGGAATGACTGCACTGACAAGCAAAAGCAGCGACGCGGAACTCGATGTGCGTATCAAGAAAACGGCTGCAACGTGGTTTCATCCAGCTGGTAGTGCGGCGATGGGAAAGGTTGTTGACACAGACTTGAAATTGATTGGGGCGAAGAATTTAAGAGTTTGTGATGTGAGTGTGTTGCCATGTCCAATTGGAGCTCATTATCAGGTGGCTAGTTATGCTTTAGCTGAACAAGCGGCCGATATTATTACCAAAGACTGGGTGGGAAGATAGAGATGGTAGCTTTTGCGCGGGCGGAAGTTTCGTTGTGCCTACGATGTTGTTTTCAGATAAGCAGTACTTTAGGCAAAGAATAACATGCGAATTCGGCTTCTTGAATGTTGCGGTCAAATCCCCCGGTTTTGAAATCGTAGGTCTTTCGTGGGCACGGACATGAACATTAAGGGGGAGCGAACCGAGCAGACCCACAATACTCGCCTCAGGGAGGAGAATCACGTGCGTTATTACCACGTGAAACTTCCGCAAACTCGTTTACAAATAGGGAAAAAGAAAGGATCTTTTCATATAAGGGTTTTATATTGATCTGTAACAATCTTGATAGAGTCATGAACTGGTTGGTGTAGGACAAAGGAGAATCCAATTTGGGTGTTGAATTACGGTGTGTGAATACGTCAATCCTGAAAGTTTTCGAATGAAACCCTGGAAGAAGTCAAGCTTGTATCACGCCATTTAATATCAAAACCGCTGTTGGGGTTGAGAGTGATTTCATATATTGTTGCTACTAGACAGAAATTTGGTAACTTGGAATTTTCAGAAGAATATGCAGTGTTTTATGACTCTATCAACCATGCTGTAAATACACCACAGAAAACCTATTCAAGTTGCTTTTCCTTCCAAAACCACAATCACTTTCACCATCTGCTAACATAAGCACCAGATAGTGCTCATCCTTCCAAGGTCGTAATTTGATATTCGTTCGCTCCCTTCAATGGCTGTCCGAGCTGCGCGCTCGGAATCCCAATGAACTGGCATTCCCCAACCGTAGCTGCTGTAGCAATTTCGTACTTGAGGCTGTCGGTGAAATCGCAAGTATCGCCGGCGGTATTTCCAACTTGGAGGGCAGAGTTGGTGCCAATGAACTGAGCATCAATCTCGTCGATTAAGAGAGACTGGTAATTCTCGCCCGCGTCGAAGTAGCAGGTCTCGGGATAGACGGTTCTCGTGTAGATGGTGGGAGGTACTGTTGTGGTGCAGTTGTTGTCTGAAAAGAATATGACGTTGATGCTTGGGCCGGATTGTCTTTTGGCGAGAGTTGCATCGGTGGCGGGAGCGGCTTGGACTGAGGAGAGGAAGATTGGCAGAAGAGCCATGAGAATGGATGGAACAATCATTTTGAGGCGGAAAGTCGATATGTTTTTTTGGACGTGGTTGTGAAGTTTGACAAGTTTGACTTTGAAGTTCTTGTTTCGATGCTTTGATATGATGAGTGATGGGAATCTAATAGCACCGAAGTTATTGTATTTAAATACCTTTCAAAGCGATGGCAAATGAGATATGTCTTGGCAAGCGAGTATATAATCATCATGCCTTTGAATATGGCACGGTCGAAAAATCTACTAAGATCTCACATGAGCTCGTAATTGTCGGCAATCGTGTACTTCAGCTCGCAGTACCCAAGGCAAAATGGCAACAAGGAAACCTCAGAGCAAGGCGGCGAGACATATAAACCAATCAAAATTATAGCTTGTTAGTAACACTTCTCTTGATCTGCCGGATCATCCGTCCTCGTGAAATCTCAACACGAACAAATACCTGGGAAGCACCTATTTTTGTCCCACGGACCGAATTCGGCATTTTAGGACCGACTACTCTACGGATGAGAGACAGTCATGTATATTATGAAGAAATCGATACACATTAGCTTACGCAAAGCAAAACAAATACACGTTCTACTACAGGTCATAAGTTGAGTTGTTAGTATACTGTATTACCTCTAAGTGATGAAATAGTGGGTATTTTCTAGACAGTGTTTGTGGATAGAGCAAGGATTTTGTGGAACATGCAGCTTTCCAACAAGAGTAATTTTGACGTGCATATTACCAGCTTCCCGAAGCAGCAGTTTTGCGACTCGGAAAATTAGAGTGTCTTTGTAAGCATAAGTACATGAGAGAAGGGGCAAAAGGGGGCTGAATGCTTGGCATTCTGACCTGGTGATACGAGTATTAATACCCGCCTGTCTGACCCCCGAAAGTTAGCCGAGTCTCATGCAAGAAAACAGCACAAATTGCAGATCTTCCTGAATACAAGTCCGTATACTGTAGAGTCGATCTTTTGAGGCTGAATCGCATCCGGCCCGGTGTATATGGAGCTTCATAATCCCTCGCTTACGCAGGGTGGCCAAGTCAAAACCAGGGAATATCACGTTACTGCATCTCGGTGGAACGTTCTTGATTACGAAGCAGCTCGCCTCCCTAAAACCACCAAGCATATACGAAGCTAAGGCGAACTCACATACAATTTATTTGCCCGTCTAACTTGAGCCCCGGATGTCTTCAACAAGCCACTCACTGGGCATGGAAGCTTGGAAAGCTATTCTCCCACGGCCCTGAATAAAGAATCCACAAGACTACTCTTCGCCTTCTCCAACTCCACCACGGCTTGAACTTCATCGTCGATATTTTCCAAAAATCGTTCTTTATTCCACAATGGCTTCCACCCAATCTTTTTTGCATTTTCAGCGACGAGTGCTGAGCTATATTTTCCATCAGCTACAAATATTTCGACGCACAATTGGTAAAAATCACTTACCCGGCATTGAAAAACGCCTGCACGAATGGAGCAGGAATCCCTATGGTTTTTGCAGCAAATTCGTCACTGGGCCAAATCGGTATGTCCGAGCTTGTTAGGAGACGGCGAGCGTTGAGGGTTTTACTCAATCCTTCCAAGATTTCCCACCATAACATGTCGTCGCCGATTCCGAAGTAGTAACCCTCGGTACCACTCGGGGGTGCTTCTTGTCGAATGCTCTTTTCGATGATTTGTCTGTAGAGGGCAGTCAAATCTGAAATGTGTACGCCTGGCACCCTCTACAGAAGTTGTTAGCACTGACTCTCCACTGCTTGCAAGCCTTGCTACTCACAGTGTTCTCTGCGAATTTGTGTATTGTCTTGGATGAAATGCACCCTTGGATAAGGAGGGGAAGCACTACCGATAACTTGTTCCATTCACCGGTACCTTTCCCATCTGAATGTCATCGTTAGCATGACGGAACAAAACTTCGTGGATTGGAGAGTGATACTTACAGACGATAGAAGGCACAACGATGAAGCTTGTCACTCCGCTTGCTTTGGCATGCTCAATAACAGTCACATCCGTCTGCCAGTGTCGGAATCAGCCTTCAGATTCTAAACGTCAAACACTTGGATATATTTTAGGGTTACCTTTCGAATTGGAAAAGACTCTGCCAATTGTTTCTCTGTTTCAAACGCCGGGCCAGCGTCACTGAACTCTCCATGTGGCCATCCGGTCATTTCTAAGAATGCGGCCATGCCTGACGTCTGTTTCGTGATGAGCAATTAGCCATGCAAGGGAATCGCCATTCAACATACGTGAAGATAGTAAGTCTCCTTCCCGCTCACTTCCCGATATTTTCCCAGCGCCGTAATCAGAGGGAGAGACAGCTCTATGTCCATAGAGCTCGTAGTCTGAATGACAATGCTAACTTGGGAAGAGTTAGCTAGCTCAACATCAGGGCGTGTCTACTTTTTTTTACCTTCGTTGGCCAACAGGCTCTCGACCACCGATTTTTCGTCAGATAGATTTAGCCGAAGCACCTTGATGCCCAGCTTGGACAAAGCAGAGGCTTGTTCCTCGGATCGGACTGCCGCGATGATGTTTTCCTTCCCGAACAAAGTATTGTTGGTGGACAAGAAATCCGCAACAAGTGAACCTCCACTAAGGCATGTCAATCGCTAGCTAGTGGATTGAGAATTATCGAGGTCATACATGTATCCAGCAGCGCCAGTGATGAGAATATTCGGAGCCATCGTGTTTGCTTCTCAGTAAAGATTGCCTGGTTGTGTCGAGAAGTGAATTCCAATTCCGAGCAGGTGAAAGTTGACAAGATAATTCTCCCAGATAGTGTCGTTTTGTGCCTTATATAGTATCTTCAAGACACCCAACGGAGACGAGAATGATCGTCGTCATCGCTTGGTCATCGGAGTTGGACACTGAATTCATTTTCTGGGACACCTACACATTTGGTGATGTTCAATGCGGCTGATTGATTTTCTACATTTCAAAGTGAGGCAAATGGGCTGTATCATAAAGTACGGCTGCGGATTGTATTTTGATTGGCTGGTGACCGCGGTATATTAGACTCGATGCATACTTTATGGTGCGGATTGTATTTTGATTGGTTTTTTGTCTTGGTACAATAAACGCCATGCTTGGTAATAAATTACTGCTACAGCATATCATCGTACTTGTGGGAATGGGGTAACTTCGAACCGCCGCTCAAGGCGATCGCTTAGAAATCCAAAAGCGGGTAACCGCCCCCCTGTACGCTTCTCGCTTAAATGTTGCTACCGAGAATGCTCGTTCCGATGCCGTAGGAAAAGCGACAGAATGGATTGCTTCGGCTTCTTATTTATCCTAACGCTACTTTTCTGTTGTAATTTCAGTTCATTTCCTGACTTTCAATTTCCGGCTGTCTCCCCTGGGTCATTACCAAAGTCAGGACTTGCCTAAACCTTTCGATCATGGTTTTAGGGTGATAGTAATTCCTCTATCAATCAATGACCCTTTGGACATGCAATTGCGTTGATTTTTCGAGAATTCGACGTAGGAGTGCGAGCCGAGTAGACTAAATTGACACTTTTAACGGGCCACAGTCGTATACGCACCGAAAGGTAAATTGGTTTCACTACAGTACCGGTACGTAACTTTTCGCGGAACGATCACTCTAGAAGGTAGCAAGCAGGGATGTGTGAAGCCCTCCATGGTAGTAACTTATATAAACCTTAAATAAATCAACTCTACAGGAGCTTTTGATGCAATCAAACCCACAATCAGAACTAAATTACAAGAGGATTCCCAATTTCACCCCCCGAAGATACTCCCAATGAGATGCCTAGTCGCAATAGGAATACCAGACACTTTGGTAAATACAAGTGTAAGGAGCAACACAGACAGTTCCACCTTGCCAGCCCTCTCCACCACATTGGTTGACGATTCCGGTTGGAGTTGATGTCTATGAAGCTTGTTAGGAGGAATCAATATGTGTAATTCTCTCAAATTTCCAAAAAGAAAAGTTGTAATTTCATAAGAATGGCTCAAAAGAAGCAATGATGTTGGAAAAATGGTAGGGGGTCTGAAGAAGGAGGTCTTACAGTTTAAGTTGGTGTGGGAGTACAATAGTCGGCACCAGTTCCTAGGGTCTCCATCAGAAACAATGTTCAGAAAGTTCATTTCCGTTTCACTTGGACTTACCACAGTATCCATAAGGACTGCAACATAACCCTTCGTCGCAAGTTCCTCCCACGCCTCCCGTGCAAGAACCCTATCAAACCGCAACATCGGTCAGACAATTATCATCAAAATTGGTTGGGGCTCCAGCTAGAATTCTGGTGAAAGTGAGGCCGGAAATCCATCCATACGAATAAGATATGAGAAAAAGCAACTCACAACTTGACAATAATCGGGACCCATACCACAGTACTCGTAAATGGAGCAGCAAAAGCCTACCCCACAAGCCTCGGTAGAGCAAGAGCCGGCTTGTCGGTTCTCCAAGAACGACGGTGTCGCCGCCGCGAGGAGAGGAAAGAATGCTGCAACGAAGAATGTAAAGGGAACCATTTTGGATTGAAGGAGGTATGTGGAGAGAGGATGATGAAAGTCGAGAGGAAAATGGCGCAATGGAAAGTACCTGCTTTGCTTTTATATCCTTTCAATTTGGCATGACAGAATGTAGGCCGATCAGGCAGCTGCATGCGGACGGTTCTTTGTGGGCCTTTTTTAATACCAATAAGGAAATAAGAGCTTAGATCTTAATTCAACCCCTATCGCACCCTGAAATTCTCTCATGGCAAACTTTGAGACTGGCTACAGTAACTTTCGAGGTCCCATGGCTTGGTAGAAGGTAGGTAAGGTGACTAATGCAGGAAACAGCAGTATGCTTGCATACACGAGAAAAGCCCATACCGATGTATATGCCTACTTGCCCGACACCTCTCGTACTTTTATATTAACCGTGGCCCGGGTTGCTTTACGATAGGGTGCCTTGTGCGGGGTATGAAATCAACGTAGCTTTATTGCTTACCTACCTAGGTATATCACGCCTATTATAGCAGCGTTTTCCATGAAGCTATGCGGCTTATTGTAGGACGAAACTTATTGTCACCTGCCATATACTGCTTGCAGGAACCAGTCACTGCTTTCCTCTCAACGCACGCTGAAAACCCTTCATATGCACTCGTCTCGAAAGTTCTTGTGTTGCGGTTGGCTGACCATCACCCTAGACGTCACTAAGCATAGGACAGATTTGGGTAACATTAGGTACTGTACCTCGCCCAAGAACAGGGGAATTTCGCCCCAGAGCATACACGAACCACGACTATCTTGGCTGCATATCCGACGTCGAAGAAAGCTTTAAAAGTACAGTATTCCAAACCCCTATCTCACCTCGTGTCAAGTACGTCCTGGCCACTAAGCGGTTTTGACTTTTCAATTTCTCTTGAGTTTCAATGGTTTTCGGACTTTTACGACTTCTTGAATGACGTAAAATTAAATCTCTTGATTCTCAAACTTTCCAGACTTTCCGGCCCGACCCTTCCGGCCCGACCTTTCCGACTTTCTCGGCTTCTAAAGCTGGGAATAGTTACACTTTTTTGGTGCACGCATAAGCACTCGGACTTTCGGCAAACCTCGGAAGTACTTAGCCGCTAAATCATCAGCGCTATTTAAATATAAATGATAGAATCGATCCATCCGGGCAAAATTGAGTAGAGCGTAATAAACGTACCAGCGAGAGCGCCAGTAGGCGGGCATGTGACCGACGATTAGGCAGCACTCTTTACTTATACAAAACCCTAAATGCGAGCGAAGCCGAATTGATTCGCTTAAATTTAAGAAAGTAATTAAAGTCTAAAAATGTTACGAAAGTCGAGAAATTCAAGGAAATAGAAAGGGAATTTATGGACATACGTAATTTCAATCGGAAAATAAAGGAAATTGAAAGTCTTAAAGTATTAGATATACTTCCGTCCTCGGGATTCGCAAATGAAAATCACAAATTTACTTTAGGAGTAATTATTACTAATCCTATGTAAAGACTCAAGACCATGAGAGGATTTCTCCCACGACGTCAACTCCCAAAATTAGAATCTTGGAAATTGACGGAGCTCTTCCACTTACCGGCTTCGGCAGCTACTTCGAGCCCATGATTATTTCAAATATTTCCCAACAAAGGTAGAACCTTTCTGCCAAGTTACGGAGACATTGACTCGAAAACCTGCGGCGGCGTGCCCGGGAAAGATATTTGATAAAACTAGCTTAACCATCAATACAAATATACAGCACGAAAAAAATTCAATTGAAAAGCTAGCTTCCGTCTGTGAACACAGCCTTCCGATTTGGAGGCATCGGCAAGGATTTCCTTTCTCCACAAACTTGAGTAGCAGGCAGACGCATATCATAGCAGTAGGAGACGAGGCAAACGAGCACCCAGAAGATAGCTCGTGAAGAGAATGACATCGAAAACGACCGAGGGGGCCAAAGATGCATTCGCACCGCAGCAGCGCGCCTCCATGCATATTCGAGAAAAATAACGTTGCTTATGTTGCAACGTCACAGAAATTAAAGGCTGAAAAGGAATCACGGCTTTGGGGGTCGCGAGGACAGAATGACGTATGGAAAATCGCGACATCCCGCCATGGGGAAAAAAATTCACGGCGGCCAATGTTCAACCACATCGCAATTCGCAATCATCGAAGCGCTCCGTTGAAGTCAGACAGCGATCGAGATTTAAGCAACGAGCACGAGTCGAGCAACTCTGGGCGCAAGGCTTGCGCCCAGAGTAGACACAGTGAACATGCGCAGCATCAAACCGACGAAGAGCTGGACCATCCATCCGCAGCTACCAGCATCTGCCAACCGTCGCCATATGTCCTGCCCTCCGCGCATCCAACCCTCCGCACATCGCATCTGCCATCCTCCTCATCGCCATCGCCTGCGTAATTGTATGTGTATGACATCGTAGGTGTCTCCCATCATCGACATTCCCCTCCCCTCGCCCTCAACAAAGAAGACCCACGGGAGGCAAACTTCCTATCAAGGAGCTGCTTGCGCAAAATTATCCATCTCCAGAGCAACACACCCGCGCGAACGGGTGCTGGCAACACACCACTGTATGGAATTCGAGGTGGAGGTCGTGGCTTGCTCTGTTACTTTTTGATGGAGAGGAAAGAAAGAAAAGAGGAAGAGGCCGAAAAGTTGGAAGGGTTTTGTGCTGCATGGCGGGCGCTAGGCGCATTGGGGATAGCGTGGAAAAGGCGACGCTGGCACGTGAGAGTGGCTGGTGTGGGTGGCTGAATGGGTTTTAAGCGAGCGCGACGCGGTTTTGAGAAAAGAGTTGAGTAAAATTCGATGTGCAACAAATCTTCGCCGCATTAGGGATAGCGTGAGTGGCACGTGAGATGTGGCAGGGGTGGGTGGCTGAATGGGCTAAGCGAGGAAAAAAGAGGTTTTGAGTGCGATGTGCAACGAAACTTTTCGCTACGGTGACCGCCACCGCAGCGCTTTACGTCTTCACCTCAACGCAGCATTCATTCAGGACACACCACCTTCACCTCACCACAGTTAGCAAACCTTCGAGCGCAGCGAGCTACGGGGGTTTGGGGGCTGGCCCCCATGAAGAGCAATGCTTCTCTGGAAGGGTCACCGAAACAACACCATCAGAGTTGTCATCGGCGCATCGAATGAATCACAAATACACAGCAGTCATGCATCAGTCACGGCATATTCGCCATCAACCGCATTTCCAATTATTCATTAAAATTATTTAAGTTCTGCACTCATCATTAGTCTTCATCCTCTCAACTCAGAATGATCAATCTAAGCATACCTAGGTAAAAGCTCATCATAAAAGCGATAAAACTTCGTATCCCTAAAATTAGGATCCGTCTTCTTCCTCCCATTCACCTCCTTCTTCGCAACGAATTCCTGAGTCGCATAGCCCGTCGACCAATTCGCGAGGTCGATACGCGTTCGTTCTTCCGCAGCAGCCATGGCACTCGATTGCCACTGTCGATATGTGCCTTCATCGCCATCCTCCTCTGCTCGAATCACTACACCGTGGCAGGAATCCGGTCGTAGACTTGGGTATTGAGGGGATGCGAGGTGGTGTTCGTCGCTGACGATGCCGATTCGCACGTCCTCGCCGTTTTCGGCGCCGGTTTTGTGGATTAGGGAGGGATGAGGATGGGTGTCTGCTTGCATTTTGCGCGAGGGCATTTGGTAGTATTTCGGTGGTGTTGGTGGAATGCCCGCGACTTTTTTCTTGGAAGGAGGAAGGGTTTTGAAGTCTTTTAGAGGTGGGATTGGCGGGATGTCTTCCGAGGAGGAGCTGCTTGGGGGCCAGACAGTGTCGCGGAAGTTTGGCCGTTGGAAGTCTGCTTCGCATTCTGGGCAGAGACCGCGAACGCTTTCATAGCCCACTTTGCAGAGCCGACATCTCTCCTGCAAGCTATCATTCCCTTTCTTCTCCTTCCCCCAATTCGCGCGCGCTCCTTCATAGCTTGACTGTTGCGGCAACTCCTTTCCCATCACACACACTTGCACATCCTTCTTTTCCTTCTCATTTCCTGGCTGGATTTGGTATTGTTCTCGCGAAGCCTGCTTGTCATCTTGAAGAACAGCCGTCTGCTCCTCCTCTCCTATACAGGAAAAGCTCTGAATCGAAGAAAGAGATGTTTTTCGAGCCAAGGAAAAAGAATGGTGCGGGGCGTGCGAGTGTTGAGAAAGTTGAGGAGTGAACTTACCCGTGAGATCTCTCCTTGTCTCATCGAGGATATCGGCGCTGGAACGTATATAATCGGCCAATTTCTGGGACGCGGATTTCGATGTCTTATGGCCAAATCGGGGTGTAGAGGTAGGTGCTGGAGGACTTGGTCGAGTTGGAGCTTTTGGTTGTTCTCCGCCTTGAATTTGGGAACGAGCAGCTGGCGGTCGCGCGACTTCAAGTTTTCCTTCCCTCATTTTTTGCTGGAGGTAGAGGGCTTTCTTGAGGTCGAATCCTGCACCGCGTTCTGAGGGGTCTCGAAGACGTCGTTCCTGCGGGCTGGGCAGCTGTTCTGATCTCCTCTGGTCCTGCTCCGTCGATCGTCCAGACCGTCGATCCAAGAAGAATCCCTTCTTTTTAGTAGGTGTCGCAGTATCTAGGGACGTGGACCTGCTATGTCCACGTATCTCTTCATATGTCGTATGGACAATATCCATCTTGAGTGGTCGTTTAGGAAACGGGTGTTGTAAGTTGCTATTTCCTCTTCCGTGGATTTCGGTGGTGGAGGTGAGGTTTTGTAGTGAAGGGTCGTGCTTGTACATGCTCTGAGTATATATGAATAGAAGCGTACATGTGTATTATATTATTCGAAAAATAGGGTCTGTGAGTAAGTCTGTGTGTGCGAAAATTAAAGAAAGATCTAGAAAAAGAATCTTGGGAAGGGCGCGGGAAGGAGAATGGGTATTTGAACTGTTCTAAGACTCCTTTCTCATATGAATGGCATTGTGCAATTCTCGACAAGGAGATTGGTCGAGACAAAGAGCTTACGACTATTTTGCGTAACGCAGTCTTTGAGGTCGCGCTTCGCGGCATTGTGAATACTTAGCGCGGTGAAAGACGGTCTTTGTCAGGCGTCAAAGAATTCGCTGTCATATTTCTTTGGACCAGAAATAACGATGACTACGCGGTTCTAATCTTCTGATCACGCGCGCGTTTGAGGTTCCTTCTCGGTTGGCTGTCTGACTGGATTGAGTGCGCAAACGCTAGGGACCGCAGTTAAGAATCTTCTATTTCCTGGGTCAATGTTTCGGTGGTGTTGAAGCGAGTGGGATTCAGTGGTCAGCGTTGGATTTAAGCGCCGACTGCTGCCACATGGAAAGTGGGCTATGTTCCTCTCCCGTGGACATTTTGGGACCTCGGCGCGTCAGCTGTTTTTCGATCGCACGTCTTTCCCAGAGTTCCATTTCAAGATTATTTGCAGCGTGGACTCCTTCTCTCCTCTTCAGTTTTGTGCGATTGCTGCTTGCATGAAGTTTGGGCATTCAACCATAAGGATTTCGTATCGTCGTATTCGCAATTTGCAGAGCGCGACCCCGTCTTCTCTTCTCAGCCTCCGTACCTGAATACCCTTTCGTTCTCTTTTTCCACCTCCTCTTTCCCTATGATAGCTCTGTCTTTCCCCTCATGCTGCCTCTTCACTCTACCCACGAAGAATGCAATTGCGAACCAGATCCTGCCTATCTTCTGTGATAGCTGCCTTACCATCAATCGGCCGCCCTGAACATGGGTTATTTCTGCCTCGTACCCTGTGCGAATCTTTGCTGCAGTTCGTACCTCCGAGTTCCAACTTTCGCATGCGGCACAGCGTGGAAGCCCCTTTCTGTGCACCCTTCTTTTTGGGTGCTGTTCCACCACAACGTTGGTCGCCGTTAACGAAAACAGCTGGACTTAGTTTGTTTGTCAAGATCCAAATTGAGAGTGGCTTTCGTGAAAAATAAGAGGGAAGGGGCGTGCGAAGAATCGCACAAGTGCCCCCTTTGTTTACTCGACAAGTCGTCGTCTCTCAAAGTCCACGAAATGCACTGACAGTCGCCTTTTGCAGGTTCGCGTTGCCCCCTTCCTGAGATATCAACATCAGCATCGAGAACCAAAGAATGGTCGGTATGAAATTTTGATATTAGAACGGTACATTACAATCTCCCAGAATACTTCTTCAGGGCCGGGGGTATCTTTCCTCCAAACCGCAACGCCGCAAACTCCAGAATCCCATGCAAGACAAATCTTTACAAATAAAACACCAGCAAAACCTCGTCAAGATCGTCGACAGTTCGGTCGCATCCCACTCCCATTCTTCTCCTCATCCTCCCACTCAAGACATACCTCCGTTTGGAGACAATATATCCTCTCCCCATCCCCAGTCTTCGCATCAAACGTAAAATTATACCACCCCTTTCTTGTCAGCTCTCCCCTTTCCATGTCAGGACAAGGAATAACTTACAGGCGTCTCCAAGAACTCAGGAAGCACAGCTCCATACATAGTGAGAATCGCATCACCCTCTTCAGGCGGACAGCTAGCCTTTTTCCCCGGCTGCTTAACATCGCTCATGCTACAAAGCGGCTGTTCGATTTTTGCGATTGATGATTTTCCGGCTTCGGTCTGCACACAGCGATTCCCACAGTCGCGGGTAATCTCAACTGTGGCATCTTGCGATATATCTTTGAGAAATGAACCTAGAATCTATAAGTTTGACATTTCGCAAAGGTTTGTCGGGTTGGACTTACCATGAAGATGCACATAAAAATCACCGCCACTACGTGAAAAATTCTCGTCAGCCGAAAATCCACACCAACACCGTGAGATTGCAACTTACATATATAAAGGTAGAGGCGAAGCGTCTATGGAAGAAATATTGTAAAGATCCGTCGGTCGCGAAACGTCGCAATGAGTAAAAGGCGAGCCACCAGGTATAACAGTTGATTCGATACTCGTTCGGCTGTTGTCTGCTAGAGGTCGCTGCTGCACCACCGGCGAAAAGGACAGTGCCTGCACCATTAAGGAAGTAGGAATGATCATATTTCCAGCCTAAACAAGGAAACGTAAAGATAAATAAACAAATGATTGAAGTTAAATACCTAGAATTCTTGGTCGTTGTAAATATAAGCGTCGGGGTCGAGGTACTTAAGCTTCTATACTTCGAACCCTTTAATTAAGCTTACACGGTAGGTCAGGGGTATGCAGGCAGTGCACGGATTTGCATTGGCGGGCCATTACGACGTTTAAGGGGTAGGCTCGAATGGTCGATTTGGCCCCCTTATTCAGTCGGACGAATTTCCCAGTTATGACTAAACTCGGCTCCTTTAACAAGTTTAGGACGGTTGGCTTCCATAACGCTTTTCCATTGGAGGTTGTTCGGGCAATTTGCGAGTAGGATCTGTGAGTGTGCATGGATCGGCCTGATTAGATTAGGCGACCCCAACTTTTGGCTTGGGTAGCGTTTGGCACATCCTGGGCATGAGATAAGCGCGAAAATTAAGCTTCCTTCTCTTGATGGCCAAGGTAAAACCTCACCAAAGTACGGTACTGGACGACGTACAGAAAATTTTCCTCAAATCAGGTGAATAGGAAATGTACTCAATTAGGTGGACCACTCGTGATGTCGAAAAACTTCAAATCGAATATTGGTAAGCTGGTGTTTCAAAAATTGTAGCGCGATATGCGAATATTTTGGTGTACAACACAAGAGCAACTCTGCTGTTCAACATCCGTGAAGCGAGCCAAATTCGCATAACCATTTGCTGTACGGAGTGATCTACCCAAGCGTCCCTTTTGTTTCGCTCCATTTGTCCCTAAACTCATGTAAACTCATGTCAACATAAAACCCAAGCATCCAAAGCTCACTCGCTCATTCAAGGAACAAATTGGTCTTCAACCTAAACTTTCTCCCCTTCATCCTCTTTATAATAACCCTCCGTCCTCACCCTCGCCTCCTCCAAACACTCCTCCAAAGTACCAACCTCTAAAGCACCTTCCATCCCATCCCTTGGAATCAACTTGACCTTGAAATCCCTCGGGATCGCCACAAGCGCAGACTTGAACTGATTGTAATCCACGTAATCAGTATTTGGCGGCTGTTCTTCGCTGGCAACAATCCTGTAACTGCAAATAATGCGCAAAAGAGCAGTATAGAGAAGCCGCGAGGCAATTATTTGTCCACTGCATGCTCGAGATCCAGCACCGAAGGAGAAGTGCTGGATACCTGCACTACTTTTCTCACTGGCTGGATCTATGGTACCGTCTGATGCATGCCAACGCTCGGGGTTGAAGGTTGATGCGCTGGGACCAAAGTGATCAACATCTAGAATGGAATTAGCATCTTAGTAAGTTTTGGTTTGTGAAAGCAATAATTGGTAGAGGCAAATCGTTGCACTTCGCATACCGTGATTAGCAGCTTGTGCGTTGATCAATACCATCGTCTTCGCTGGGATCTTCGCACCATCCCATATCACTTCACTCACAGTCTTTCTAGGAAGAGACATCGCCGAAACAGTGTAGTATCTTGCGGCCTCCTTGATTATCGCGTTGACGTAAGGTACGTCCTCGGTTTGAAAGCTATTTCTCCAAGCATCTCTGACGTCCGGGTACACTCGCTGGATATCTTTGTACGCTTTCTCTTGGAATATTTGCCCACTGGGAGTAGCTAATGAGCCAATGCAGGATGTCAACGTTCCTGGTATTGTTTCAAACCCTCCGCTCACGAGCGAAAGGCAAATCGAGCTGACTTCCACGCCGGTGAGTTTTGTTTCCTCATCCTTCAGTATTGCTACCGAAATGCATGGCTTGTCGGTCCCTTTTCTGATCATTTCTCTTACCTGATTGAGCAAGGCGTTGAGATACTTATCTCTTCTATCACGCAAGTCCTTGCTCCGACGATTTTTCTCATTGTTGGGCCAGTACCTCAGTATCGGTATGTAATCCTGATAATTCTCGCTCGCACTCCTAAGGAGAGATATCGCCGAGCCGACTTCCAGTATTTCCCGCAACATGGAATCGTAGACACTGTCCATCCTGATGCCATAACACAAAGTCAAAGTCGTATTAAGTGCATATCTCTGAATGTATGGCCGCACCGATATCTCAGCAGTCCCATTCTTCGAATCGCGTGCTAAATCTCGCAAAATGCAATATGATTCCAAATCGAACATGTCAAAATAATCTTTCATTCTAGCTCGGCCCAGTGCTGCCCCAGCCGCCTTGCGTTTGTTCTTGCAGCTCTCATCCCAAGGACTACTTCCAATTGTAAAGCCTTGTGTGCTGCTGATAATGCCATGGAACGTATAGAGAGTTGGGCGATCGATGAGGGCGGATTGATGTCCGATCAACATGCGTTTCGCGTCTTCGAATGAATTGACTACAACCGCTCTCGTGTTTCCCAGTCGAATTTGGAACACAGACTTGCCATACTTTCTCCACCAAGCCTCGCAGACCGTGGCATGATCATCTCCGAGCTCGAGAAGATGGCCAGCTATCGGGAGGGGGCCGGGAATCTCGAAGATGCCTTTGATGTGAGGGATGTCGGTCGAGATCGCAATCTGAGGCGGGTTGTTAGTTGTTTTCGATCGTGACGGATAAATAGGGAGCTTACATAGTAGAGGAAAGCAAGCGAGAGAATAATGACGCCAGCGATTATAAACCGATCATTCTGCACCCACGCATGGTCCAGTAATGTCGCCATACCTTGAGCGGTATAATGCAATGGTTCCCCAGGTTTGGCAATGTGGCAAAGGAGGGGAGGGGCGGGGTGTAGACTGATGAGGAAAAGAAGGAAAAGCCTAGCTGAGCTTATTACCTACCTGATGCGACTATATCTTATCTGGCGATTTCGATATTGGGGGTTTGTTTGGCTGTCTGCCATGATCCCACTTCTGGTGGTATGCAGTTCTGATGTTGCTCCTCCTATGGCTTTGGTTCGGTGGCGGTTCCAGAGAAGGGATAGTATTACGTAAGCATCCCCTGCATCAACCACCCCAACGACAAACTTCACAGATCAAATTGAAGCAAATACCGTTACATGAATATTTCAAACGAACAACTCGAGACCACCAGCCGAGTCTTGTATGTCTAGAGTAAAGGAGCTAGAAAATGCGTTAAAAACAACCTAGCATCGACCACAGGAAGAAACTAACCCCCAGTCTCTATATATGAGGATGCATGCGATCTAGGTGCTCTGAATGTAAGTCCTTGGTTGACAATCCTGGATAGTGCATCAACCGAATATGATTATCCTTCCCGGAATGAAGCTTCTTAATCATGTCAACCTCGTGGCTCTCAAAGGCACTACCTTTCAGCAAAGCCTCTAGTACAGTCATGCTGAAACCATTGAGCTCTGCGAATAGCTGCATGATCAAAGTCTGACAGCCAGGCAGGATTGCTTCGGGAAGCCATATGTTCTTGTCAGTATGCTCATTGCTGCCGATGTCGTAAGTTTCCTTCAGAGATTATCCATTAGGATTGGGGACACAGTCAAGTAACAAACTCGGCTTCTAGTAGATCTTACCTTGAAGTCTGCAAATCTTTTCAGAAACTCTCTATGGGCCTCTTCTGTTGATTCAAGTGCAGCCATACCAGCAGCGTTTTCAGTACCAGAGGGAGTGTATCCGCGATGTGGTGAAGGTCCCTTTGGATGGAGAACTTTCAATTTGTCTTCTTTTGGCAAGTCATAAAGACGCCTTGCCATGGCAAACGATTGCCCGATCAGTTCCGATGAAATTCCATGGCCAGTGAGGCCAACCAAGCTTAGCAAGCTATGAGTGTGACAAAATTTGGCCAAGCGTTCTGCTGCTTCCTTGCACGCCAGACAATATCCCTTTCTCCTTCCTTTTGAGCTCCAATATGCCTTTCATAGTTCTTCAGTCTACGCATATATACTCAATAACCTTAATTCTCACGCATCCAAAACCTTCTCACACAACACCTCATCCCAAAGCCGATACCCCTCCTCATTCAAATGCACATGATCCACCAAAAACTCCACCCCAACCCCCCTCGGCGTCTCCAAAAACCCAATATCCACCAGCCCATCCACCTCCTTCCACTGCACCTTCAACTCCTCAACTAGTTCTCTCACAGCAGCATTGCTCTTCTCCATGATATCCACAGGGACATCCTTTCTCTCGAAAATCTCGCACACAAATACCCTGCTAGCACTAACAGTAACACCCTCCTTCCCACCTCCATTCTCCTTCTCACCAACCCCCCCCTCCCCACCACCACAAACCCTCCTCACCCCCTCCAACAAAACCCCCAACCTCTCAATCTCCTGCCTCCTCAACCCCCTCTTCCTCTTAATATTATTCGTCCCAATCATCACAACCACATTGCCCATCTCCCTCGCCATCAGCAACTCATACATCGCATCCAATCTCCAAATCACATTTTCAATCCTATCACCCCCTACACCCGCATTAAGAACTTCCGGGAATTCGAGCTTTCCCAAGCGGGTTGTAGAGCCGGTGGTTGTAAAGCGCTCGAGCATAGAGTCGCCGAGGAGGAGAAGCGGGATTGGGAGCTCATGAGGGAGGAGAAGGGGGAGGTGCGTGTTTTTGAGGGTGGTTTCGGAGCGGGCTTTGGGTTTTGCGTGGGTTTTCAGGAGGGTGTGAAAAATGGTGGGAGAGAGGGAGGTGAGAGGGGGGTTTTGGTTGGTGGTGCTGCTGGTGCTAGCAGTCGCTGCTTTTTGGGAAGGTGTTGAGTCGGTCATTTTCGCTGTTTTGCGTCTGGATCGTTCAAGTTTTATGTTAGTTAACCACCCGACGTAGCATAGTCTGCATTTGAGAACTTTGTTTATCGTACCAATTCCTGAAATCTCAATCTCTCCTTTACGAGACTCAATTCCGAGATATTGTCAAGTTCTGCTAGAGCCCAGAATTCATTTCCCCATAATGACTTGAAAGTGACTTCGCAGTTTCCCATTTATCTTTGCCACAAATTGTCTTTCCTTCCCCCTCAGAACACTGTACCCTTTTTATCATGTTCTCAAAGTTCAGTTGTTCAGGTATTTCGGTGAGTATCAGTCGTACTCAGCCTCAATCCCCGCCCGGTATGACGCATAAAACTCGCGATATGCATGCACACTGCAGTACACTTCATTTTTCTTCGGCGTGCTGAATTGGATTATAAGATATGGAGTCACGTCCGAGTTTTTGCCCCACCATGCTAACCTATTTGAAAATGAGAATTCCCTCTTTTAGACGTTTTGCAAGGTTTCCAAGTGGGTCAAAATCTGGACTTTGTTTAATGCAAAAGAAGAAGTGCGGTTGATACGTACCCTGGTAACCTTGGGATATCCTCACTTTTCTTGAAAGAGTTTCTGTAGCAGGATGGGACGGTTTTACGCATCGATTGGTTCACCATTCTGCCCCCCCTTTTCGTCAATTCTCTATCCATGTTACTTAGTGTATGGCAATTCGGTAGTACCAAAATGGGAGAGTTTTTGGAGATATGGGAGAGCTCTTCTGTTAAACCTTAATTCTCTGTGATAAGGTCGGAAAAGGGATGGTGCCCTAAACCAATTACTGTAATACGGCAGTTACTTTTGACTTGATCATATTCTTCGTTACTACATACAGTGCGTTCAAACCAAATTCGACCCTCTCGTACCTCTCAACCAAACCCCCAAAACGAAAAAAAACATACTTTTCCCACCCCTGACCTCAAAGCAAATACCGATAATCCGGACTCATATCCCCCAACTCCGTCTTCTCATACTCGGTCAGTCCCAAATCCCTCCCCATCCTCTCCCGACTGCGATTCTGGCTCCAGACCGCGGCCGCATACGCGCAACAACTCGCGGCACTCAGACACAGAAACGCCAGACATATCGAGTAGCCCGTCTTATACCGTGGCGCATCAGTCTGCACGAACGCATAAGTAGCGATGATACCGCCGATATTGCCAAAACCGACTTGCCATGCGCTACCGACGGAACGACGGTGGTGACCGCCGAGGTTCATGTTGAACCAGCAGACGATAACGGGCATGGCGGCGTAGGCGCCCATGGCGACGAGGAAGAGGCCCGCGTACTCGACGTGGATGTTATCGTGGACAGTGAGGAGGATGGCGAAGCCGGCGATGGCGATGCAGATGGGGAGCATGGTGAAGAGGAAGCGGTGACGTGCAAAGTCGGAGGCGAAAGCGATGATCATGGCTAAAGCGAAGGCGCAGGCCCAAGGAGGGACGGAGTGCAGTTGGGTTTGGATGGGCGAGTATTTGAAGGTTGCGAGGATGGTTGGGGCGAAGAAGGCGTAGCCGTATGCCGGGACGATCATGCCAAAGTACATGAGACCTCCTAGTATGACCTTGTAATCTTTGAAGACTCGACCGACATCTCGAATTGTGATTTTTCGTTCGGCGGCTGAGCGGCCTTGGTCTGCTTGTAGTCGAGCTTTTACGTATGCTCTCTCTTCATCTGTGAGCCAGCTGGCTTCCTCCGGAAAGGAAGGGATGAAGAAGAAGAATATCAGCGCCACAACCGCCGTGAGAACACCCTCGAGGATGAAAATCCACCTCCAAGCCTGGTAATTTCTCAGCCCGTCCATTTTCCCAATCGCCGAAGCCAGGAGACCACCAAAAGCACCCGCAAGAGTGGTCGAGCAGAAGAAGAAGCTGTATCGTCGTTGTGCTTCGGATCGTTTATACCACATCCCAATGAGATAAAAACAACCAGGAAACATGCCCGCCTCGAAAAGCCCCAGGAAGAATCGTGTTGCCAAAAGTCCAGAGTAATTCTGTACTAATCCTTGACAAACACTCACAACCCCAAACATGAACATACATCCTGAAAGCCACACACGAGGACTGAATTTCTTGAGTAGCACATTTGACGGGATCTCGAAGATAATGTAGGGGACAAAGAAGATTGTCAATGCCGTGTTGTATTCCAGATTTTTCAACTTTAGTTCTGTGGCGAGCCCGAAGGATTTGGCATTGGCGATGTTCACTCGGTCCAAGAAAGCCAACAAGTACAAAATACATAGGAATGGAATAACTCGTAAGTCAATCTTGGTCATCAACTTCAACTCGGTGGTGTGTGGAGGGCAGACGACATTGAGCTCGTCGTATTCGACAGTATTGTCGCGGGCAATATTGGGCTCATAGTAGTTTTGTGTTGCCTCGCTCTTGTAGCCCACCTCTTGGTCAAGAGAGGGAGTTGGGGATGGCCCATTTGCTTCTTTGGAGACTTAGTACTTGTTGAAGGAGGAAAGCTCGGGATCAAACGACTTTGAAACGACTTACTCTTTCCAAAACCAAACATTGCGGCGTCCAAAGTTAGTTGCCGAACACAACTACACGTAGTGCTACCCAGAGTAACTCGGGTCTTTCTATATACTACGCGACGGGACTTTGTATGACGGAGTCCCTATGACAAACAAGCGGGAAGGGGGAAAAGCACCTTGGTACCTCGGACTATAGACGTCAAAAATCATGGCGTATTCCGCGGTCTTATAGTGTCCAGACTTTGAACACTAGAGCTCTGGAAAGCTGACCACGAGGCCGGCAACGGACCAGTAGAACCATTTTTCTTTATTTCGGTAAGGATAGCGCATGGGTAGAGAAGTGATGATAGAAGCTAAAGAAGCTAAATCAGCAAGCTATTGCTGACGTGTGGAGCTCACCCCGCAAAGTCCAAGGGCCCGGACTAGGGCCCAACTTCGTGGGCTCCTTTTTCGGCACTCGACCCACTGATACGGATTGTTCGTTCATGGGAAAGTGGTATCGTAACATGGTATAGTAACACTGTCCACGTACTGCAAATGGTTATTAACACCAGGTTGTCCCAAGATTTCCAACTCATATCTCTCTAGACTGCTCTTAACAGACGCAAGGGTCGGGCCGTTTGCATTTTCAAATCATCAAATGCGTCTGACTTCCAGAGGCGAATCTGACATACAGGTACTGTAGACATTACGACACAAAAACCGAATTCGTAGGGGTGTATGGTAGGGCTTAAGCTTAAAGAGAGAGTAAGCCGGGTACTTCAAGTCTCTTCTCGCTGTGAGTTTTTGGCTATCCTATTCTACAAGCATAGCTTCCTTAAGTGTACGGAAGTACTTGCGAGGTATCATGAAATATGTTTAACAAATAGATGAATTTCTTCCGGTCGATGATTACTTCTATAGACCGGGATAGCGAAGAAGAAATTGAAACGACATAAGATCTAGTATAGAGTTGAGGTGAAGTAAAGGCATTTGAGGCTAATGTAACTTACATCAAGCTTACCGTACTAGGAAAGATGCTATATGCACACTGAAAGGTTCAAGCCGTTAGCCTATCAGAGAACAAGATACTGGCTCTCCATCTCGGTAAGGTTTCTTACTCGGCGGTGGCATATCAAAAAGGTTAGTAAACCTGCTCTGATTTGTGCGTATTCTCAGAGCTCCTCTAGCACAATTGTCGACATGAACTCCGCTGCTTGAAGCCACCGCCTCTCATTCCGTGGTAACATTTCGATTTGAAGCCATTTCCGCGAGGAAGTCCGTAGTTGTATGAGTCAGATTTGTGTAACTGCCGAAATGTCCGTTCGGAGAAGATGATGAATCGATCAATCGCCTATGGCTCACCGTTCTTTTGGAGGTTTTCTCACTTTTTGGCCTTCCGACTTCGCCATAGGAAGGTGGGAGGTGGATTCCAGAGTGGAACTTCCTCGAGATTGAAGACTAGGGAGCCTCGGCACAAGGCCTATCGAACCCCCGAGCCGCTCGCGTAGTAATAGTAAAAGGGTCTCTAGATTGGAGCTTGATTGGAGGGGACCGAACATTTGGAAATGCGGGGGATGGCTGGTAGTACAAGGTCACGCGTTTTTCGAGGCTTTCCATTTAAGGTTAGCATATTTATAACACTGCGACTCTGATGTTCAGCTCGTGCAAATACTTCAGCAAGATGCAGAATACCTTCTTTTTGGCAATTGAGCCGCTTGTCGTTTTTCGAAGAGAGGGTGAAAATATGTGAGGTGACACTTCCGCGAGCCATCCAGCCATCGTGATGCAAAGTCATCCAACCAACCAGAGGCCAGTCACGGGAAACACCAAACTCACTCTAGCCTGTTAGGAAAAAGGAACCCGACCCCAAAGTCGTCCAGAAATGCCACGGATGAATAGCGAGAGCATGGACATCCCGATTCCCTAAAGATAGCTGGAAAGCGGCAGCGGCTTTGCTCCCTTGAATTCATCCTCGAATGCAAGGTACAGTGAATCCTCCCTCTCCTGTGATTTGCAAAACAAAAGAGGCAGAACCTAGCTCATTCTCTCAGGGGTTTCTGAAGGGGGTTTCTGAAGCTATCAAGACAGTCAAATGCCGATGTTGGCAGCGGGATTTCCAGGGGCATGTCTCGTTGCGATTTTGGTGTCCATGGCGTGGATCTGAAGGAATTAGGAATGAATTGATCCGGACACCAAGCTTGATATTTACTTATTTTCGAAAGCGACTAATTGTCCACCTGTCCTTCTCGCATGGCTTACTGGCGGAGGTGTGGTTTCGGCTAGGCTCGACCGGGGAGGTAAAACCATGGATAGCTTCATTCTCGAAAACGGAATCCTGGTTGGAATGGTGCCTGCCTCGCTCGTGCACAGTCAAAGCCCAGCGTTCCTGAATCAGCCACCACCTGGAGGGGTCTCGGGGTGCTTTAGTAGCCGCGCCTCGGCCAGCGAGATGTTCCAGAAAAAGGAGTCGAAGCCGTGGCATCAGCAGATGGTGGTGACATGCGTTGCCGCCCGCTACAGTATTGGATTTTCCAGAAGGGAAAAGGAGGGTGGAGGGTGGAGGGGTATTTGACGAGGCATTTGCATCCATCGCCAATATTGCTGTGACCATCAGCATCAGCAACGAGCAGCATTAGCAGCAGCAGCCGTCGCTCGCCACCACCACAGACAGGTCAGCCGATCATGGTCATCTAGAGTAGAAGGCAAGACATTTGTATATGTCGAGCACCCGCCGTGTAGTTGAGCACAAGTCGAGCACAATCGCATTCCCGATGCGTGGGGCGTTGAGGTTGTGCTGCTTGTCGCTCGCATTAGGGCTGCGACCAAGGGCGGTGATGCAGCTATTCCGGAAAACGGGCGGAGAAGTTGGGTGGTCGCGGTGGTGATGGATCGGTTGCGGTCGTCCACGGCATAAAAGTGGTGCTGGTGGTGGGCGGTGGTTCAAAGTGGTTCAAGGAGATTCAGCGCGCAACTTTGGGCGAGACGGCAATCTTGTTAACTCGAGTGTCTTTCCCTCCTTCGTTCTACGAGCAAACACGGCTGCCGGCTAGAACCGAGGGATATCCAGATTGGCGAGACGGCGAGTTTGGGCTCGGCTGCCAACTCTGCTTCCAGCGACGCAGGACGCTAAGACGGCCGAAGCGACGGCACCCGACGCCAAGAATAGCCCTGAAAGGGCCCAGCCGACTCGTGAGTTGGAACGGAGAACGGCCAGGCGTGCGAGGCCAGAAGATTGGCAAGAGCAGCAGAAGCATCCTTTTTTCTCACCACCCGACTCCTCGTTCTCACTACCACCACCACATCACTGCCTTCCAAACCTCACTTCGACCACCATTCAGCTTCTCGACAGCACTCACTCCCCCGACCACCTTCACGCCGACGACGACAACGACGACACCCTATCCCCCCCTTTCCTGTCAACATTGGCTCGCACTCCCTTTGGAATTCCGCGTCGGGCTACTACCACGAACGACCCCAGCGCATGAGCGCCAATAGGGCTCGACGTCAAGTTGGCCTGGTGGGGTCGAGGTCTTCCAAAGTCTCCTCTCCTCTCGCAGACACCACCCTACGTCTGTCTCTGTCGTCTCTCCTCCACCGTGGGTGAGCGGCGATAATGGCCCACGATGGCCTCCCATCCGACGCATTCAGGCACCATACCAGTGCCGCGGGCGTCGCCGAGCCGGCCTTCACATTCACAAAACCCGGAATCCGCGTAGCCAGGGAGTACGTGAAATCGCTGCTCCCTTCCATGGGCATCACGTTCGACGAATCCAATATGCGAATGGTCGACTACTCGAGGCCGAACTTGTCCCAGGCCAGCTTTGAACTGAGCCCCGAAGTGGTGGATGCGCTGAGGACCATATGGCAGTTTGAGGAGCTACAGAACCCGGCGGCAACAACAACAACAAGTGAAAGTGTACTGAGGGCGGGCGACCTTTTCACCAGCTTGGGATCGGGTTCAAGCGAAAGCGAAAGCGGACGTTCGCATACAATAGGTAAATACCCTCATTTTCATGTTTGCGTGGGCGGCATAGAGTGGAGGAGTGTGAATGTGGTTTTGGACGGCCCCAGCCGAGAAGGGAGCGCCAGGGAAAAGCTAACAAGACGTCAAGAATTATCGGCCGCCTCGATCTCCGACGCAACTCGCTCTCCGTCACAGCACCGACCAGACGCCCACGCCGTCGACTCTTCCGCCCGCATTGAGCGAGCCTTTGCGAGTCCCCAATTTTCCGTCGTCAGTCGGCCATCCTCTCCTGAAAGGAACACCTCCTCAGCTTTCGACCTGCCACCACCCCTCCAGAAGACTCCTCCGCAACCCTCGCAACCACAACCACATGCAAACAATTCACAGCTCCCTTCCGCATTCTACGACATCTCCAACACCTCCCCGCGCCTTCCTTCGCCGGTGCACCCTTCAGCGAGACCCCAATATTTGAGTACAAGCCAATTCTCGCCTTCGTTCCAGCGGCCTCACCTTGACCTGGCGCCAATTGCCCAGTCTTCCTTCTCCCAGTCAAATCCCGCTTCGTCGCACCAGACGTTGCCTTCCATTGTACATACCACTGTGGACCCGGTAAACCGCCCCACCCTCAATCAATTCCACAATATCAAGAACTTTCTCCCCGTCAATAAGATGGGCGACAATAGCAACGCCAACCCGCTAAGCAAGCAACAATCGACCATGACCCACGCCCGCCCGTCCTCGTCGACTTCATCTTCCTTCCCTGTCAACGATCCGATGCGAAATACCTTCTCATCCATGAATTACTCCCCACCAAGCAAACAATTGACGATATCGACCTCAGCTTCGCCGGGATCGGGCGTAATTACAATGAAGCAAACCCAGAAATATTCACTGCAAGGCCACCCTCAAACGGCAACACCCGCTGCCCGCTTCTTCTCGCAGACGATTTTCGATCAATCTACTGGAAGCTTTCAGACCACTACAGTCAAAAACGTCTCCGAAAAGATGGCCTCCAAGAAGCGTAAGAGTAAGGCAACCGAGCCAGGTACCAAGAAACAGAAGCTCGACAAAAAGGGGCGCGCCGCTGTCAAGTCAAATGACCCTCAGGCCGAAGCCGTAAGTTAAATTATTCATCTCTCATCTTTTTTTCTTGTCTCTTTGGATACTAACCTTTCCAGGCACGAGAACGCCTTGGTCAAGATATTTGGATGCGTATCTTTGAATATAGTCCGCCATCCTTTCTCAAGAAAGCCCGGCTTGTCTGTAGTTCCTGGAGAAATATCGTCGATTCTTTTGACTCAATCTTTGTAAACTGCCGCAGAGAGAATTATGGCTGGGAAATGCCTCCGCCACCACCAGGCATGACTGAAAGACAATACAGTGATTTGCTCGGTGGTAAAGGCTGTCAAGAGCCGGGATGCGACAACAAAAAGGCTACGAGAACCTACTGGTCATGGGCCAAGAGATGGTGTTCTGATTGCTGGGAGAAGAGCATCGAGAGAGAAGATCGCATTATCAAAAGCAGACAAAACCAATATGGTCGTGCCACGGTCATGAAGATGCTTGAGTCCATTCCAGTGGCAATCCACGATTCATTCATTAAGCCTCACGATTATACCGAAGAGGTCGAACCTCGCGCTCGTGGTCCCCCAAGACTTTACAAATGCTATTTATCCGCGGATGTCGAAAGTATTATTCAGGAATACGAATCTCTGACACCTCCGGCATATGTACCTGACCCGGCGCACACTCCATCCGAGGCATCCGACGCCAAAGCTGCTCATCAGGCTCTGATGGACGCTTTGGACGATAAGCGTACCGAGTTTTTCACTGACAAGAAAAAGGCAAATGACGAGCATATGGGAAAAGTGATGTTGATTGAAGGTGCTATCCGTAAAAAGCGTGCCGAAGAGCGTGCCCCTAAAGACGCTGCCAGAAAATCCCGTGTGGAGTTGTTCAGCCGCCGATCCACTGAGGATATGCCTCACATTGATCTCGAGTTCGTCAGAAAGACCAAGGCATTCAAGGCTGCTTGCCGTATCTACCGCGATGGTGGAACTGAGCGTGGATGGCGAGCACTCAAGCCAAAGATCGAGGCAGAGTGGGCCGAAGCTGGTCAAAATCCAACCAACGGATCAGCCAATAACCAGGCACACATGATCTTACAAGACACTGCAACCGAAGATGGCAATAGTGTTGTTGATGATCTGGAATACAGCTCTCTCCAAGGCACAAACACTGGACTTGAAAAATCCGCTACCCAGGCGCACAATGCGCACCAGGGCAATTCTTTCCATGGAAATGTGCATCCTTTTGCAGGATCTGAGAATCTTCTCCGTGGTCTTCAGACAGCTCCAATGAACTATAACAATGCCTACAGTTCTCATGGTTACGGAAACTATCCTGGTCCTCATGCACCAAACGTAATAGCACAAATCAACAATATGTCATACACACACCCATTGGGAACCAACAATTTCGCACCCCGATCTCTCCCACAACCCAACAATAATTACCCAGCTCGATTGTCCGCTTACGACCAAATGTCAGCCTATGGTTCATCCAACTTTAATCGTTTGAGTTCCAATGTACACAATACGCCTAATACACATATTCCAATCGGCTCTCTACTTCGTGCGGATACACCGGGAGGCCAAAAGCAGAATGCGTTCGACCCAATGCGTATGTAAGGCATAATGGTTTTATCGGTACGAGTTTACTACGGAGAGCTTGGTCTGTCACGCTTAGTCGATCGAAATTCGATGGCTTTTGGAACTTGGGTCTGCTTACACTTCATGCACATCTGGAAGCTGTATTTGCGGTTCTGACAAACCTCCTCTTTGCATTGGATGAGATTCCTCACTTGTGGATATCATTCCTGTACTCACTTTACACCGAGTTTTCGCATATCCTGTTTTTGCTTGGCGGCACAAATGGAGTTATCAGTGATCGTCTCTTGATTTTAGCGCGGTTGAGCGTCAAAAAGTGCATTTGCTCACGGTGAGCATTGCACGCCAATCCTTGAAGATAAGGATTTCGCATGGGCTTTTTCTATTCCACGGCCTCACAATCTGCATTTCACGAATTTTCTTTGGGCGGGTGTTATTGATGCATACATCACGGCTTCACACATAATACCCAGGGTGGCGCGTCTTCATCGAACATGGCGTAGGAGCATTGAAGCGTTTTCCCGGCCGACTGTAGGCACGGGAAGGATCTGTTTTTTTTTTTCCTTTGGAAGGGCTGATGAATGCAATCAGAACTTTATGAATTTGACAATTTGGGGCTTGATGGGGATTTGAGGTATACATTGTGGGGTCTATCATTTTCTTCTTGGCCTGGGTGCATGTGTGATGCGTAACGTCACTCCATAGAGGAGAGATAGGTTGGTAGATCAATTGAGAGATATTCTGCACAATCTGTTGACATTTGCTTGTGACTTTTCCCTGTGATGATTTTTGCTGGTTATTCTTTTTTGACGATGTTTGCTCTTGTTTAATACTATCTATCAGTTATATAATTGTTCGTCCCAAGGGTACTTTTCTGGTCAATTTCCTCTTCGATTGTGCAGCTTTTGGTAGGTAGGCAGGTAAGCCCCGTTGAAGTGTTTCTTCCTAACTGCTAGCACTGAATGGTCTCTTTGATAGTACCCATAACTCATCGTCGTCTCATTTTGCTTTCCGAATAGATAAATATCTCTTTTTGGAATTTTGCTGCGGGGGTTTTGTAGGTTGGCTTATGGCTCTGGCACTGGCATTTTGGAAGCGGTTGGGTTTTGTGTTGTGTGGATTGGTGTGGGGGGTATGAGTTAGAGGGGGGTAGGAGGTCTGGTGGTGGGGAATCGATGGGTGGGGTTGGGTTTGGTGAGAGGAATTATTTGGAGGGAGAAGAGAAGGGGGGGGGAGGGGGAACGGAGAAGAGAAAGGGGGAGGGGTGCAAGGGGTTTGAGTGAGAGGCTGCTGGCTGAGTGTGGGATGGGTGGTTTGGATTTGTTGGGAGAGGAGAAATGTTGGGGTTAAGGTATGGGTTTTGTTGTTGGGGGTATTAGATGCCAGGTTGTACAGGAAGTGGGAGTGGTAGGGTGTTGTTCGAAGACTTGGTCTTACCGTAAGACCTACCTGAGCTGTCGGTAGGGGGATTACTTTTCGGTATTTCATCACAAGAAAGTCTTACACTATGAATTTCTTTTTGGCTGTGTAGATTTGGATTTGTGGGTTTGGGGGTGTGGCGCATGGTACGGTTTTATGGAGATAGAAGGAAGGGAGGGGAAGGGGGAAGGGGAGATTGGGTCTGCGCCCCTTTCTTAGCTTCGCTTAAACACCTAGGTAAGTTTTTCCCCCTTTTTCTCTTCCTCCTTTCCTCTCTTGGAATTTTTTTTCCTTCCAAGGTCGAATTCTGGGGGGGAGTTGTTTGTTTGTTTATTTGATTATTTATGTTAGAAGGTCTAAACCTAAGAGCTCCTAGAGGTTATAGTAATATACTAAGCTAAGAATACGTACAAAATATCTAGTCCTGCCCGTTTTATCATTCCCGAAAGCAACTCGATATATGTGGCACTAACGCCGTTCCAACGATTCCCTCCTAATCCGATTAAGGTGAGGTCGTATTCTTTGAAAGCAGGGTTTGAAACCCTGGCTGTAGTTTTAGCTCTTGTGAGTGCTACAATTTTTTTTTTCTTCCAAGGTCGAATTCCATCCCCGGGTCCCCCTAAGAATAAGGATTCCGCGATCTCTGGGTAACTCCCCCAGGATAAGGACTTAAAGAAAATTAATTTATCGGCCTTCTCCGGGTAAGCGACCCCGAATAAGGATCACAGGGCAACCTCCCGCGAATAACCTGCCCCCCCCCCCCCCCCCCCAAAAAAAATCGACTCCGGGTAACCCAGTTGTGCAGCCAAACCGGGTAGGGAAAACGTGAATCTCCGGGTAACCTGGCGAGAATAGACCTTAGCGAAATTTATTTTTTGATCTCCAGCACGCATATCAAGACCGCAATTACGAAATTTATGCTTAAATTGCTATTTTTGCAACTACGCCGACTTGTAAATCAATCTTATCTGGTGGAACTCATTGATTCCTCAGAAACCAAGCCAACTTTCCTTCTTCGCTTGGCCGTTCGTGTGTCCCCTTTCTCGGGCTTGAGCTCGATGGATATTTGGGTACAAGAATTCGCTGTACATCTCGGTATAAGCAAGGTATAAGCAACCCGTTTTGTACATCCGACACTCGTGCTTTCATACTTCCAAAAGTTATAACACGCCTTCGATCTTCTGATAGTGTTGACCTCGCTGGTTGAAGCCCTGAAGCCATCAGATCCTATATAAAAACAAACAGACCATCAAAAGAAATCCCACCTAGTGTTTAGATTATCTTGACTTCCGCTTTTGCACAAGTATACCAACCCTCTGGCATCTCCCGCTCAATCCCAAACATCATTGTTCCTTGTATCACACGGCCTGTGAGATCCAGTTCCTCCTCATCAGGTCCTACATTAACTGCATGATGGAGCTTGGGATCGAACTTTCCGTTGAAGGGAGCCCAGATTGAGCGGTAGTTGCCTTTATAAGCAAAGATCTTAGTGTTTAGCGTGGTAACGCAATCAATGATGTGCTTATGTATATTGTGGAAGGCGTCGTTGTCAATTCCGATGAGGGGGAGCATGGTGTTATCAAGCTCAAGAAGCTGGTCGGCAGAGCGTGTTTTGACGCGGGAGGCGTGGGGGTTTTTTTGATCTTTGATTTTGAGTTGTTGGAGGCGCATATCCTGTATGAAACCGATTAGAATCTCGTTCAGCTCAATGGGCAATAAAGGGAAATGAGTCAAGGGAATAGAGGTGGTCGAATGTAGCTATATCTTACCTGGATGATTGAGTCCTCCATCTCTTTCGAGAATTGAACTTTGAATGTTGAGTTAGCATATACAACATTGAACTCGGAAAGCTGATGGACTCACGATGGCTAATAGTCCTCCGCATGCAATCGTACAGGAATGAGTCATCCTCAAATGGAGAACCCGAGTCGAACACAAACCCGTTTAGAGATATTGTAAGGATCATCGGGATCAAGCTTGAGATTTTCTTTTTATTCAAACCAAGATCCTCATATGCATCACGAACCAGGATGTTATCCGGGATAGAAAAGATTCTTCTAAGAGCGCTCAACAGGTATGCGCCTGTGCTGTGTCGTTCTGATGGCACGCTGTCTATCACTTCGTGGTACACGCAAGCTAGGTCCAGAATTTGAGTATCATAATTCGGGGTAAAATATTTCTTGCTGAAAAGTCTCGAGTACTGCTGGAGATAGACAGAGAGCTGGCAGAGAAGGTCACGTAGCTCCTGGTTTTCCAGAAGTTTTTCGCCTTCCTTTGGTCGATTCAGGACAAAGTAATCTAATGGATTGTCTTCCAACTGTTGTGAAAGCCACCCATGATACTGATCAGTCTGATACTGATCAAGACCATTTTCGAGGTCATCCTCCAGCACACTAGATTCTCGCTGCTCTTGCACTCGGCCTGGAGATTTCTCATGAGATCCAAGGGTTTGGGGGCTGAAGAAGCTTTCTCCCATGGAAGGGGATTGCAAAGGGGTCTCGGGGACTGATCGTAGTGTTGCATCGCTTCCTTGTCCACGACTTCTGGATTTTGAAATCATTGATTCTGCAGATTGAGGTAGAATAGTTGGTGTCAGCGGAGAGTGTGGCGGGGGTAGCATGGTTGCTCCTGGGAAATCATCAGGCAGTGTACCTGCGCTGACGTTCGAGGCAATTCGATCAATGGAAGGCTCTTCATCAACCATCTCTTCATCGTTGGAGATATCTCCGTTTTGATTCTGATCGAAGAATCGTGGCAGACGAGTATGTCGCTCCCAGGGAGGTCCGAGAGCTACTCTTTTTGCCTCCTTGGGTAGCTCGGTGGTTATAATTGCGGGTTCCTGTGCAGGTGCCTCAATGGGTGCCTTCTCTGCTTGGGGTTGAAGTGGTTCTGAGGCCAGACCATTATAGACGATCTCGCCCCTCTCAGAGACATCTTTGCTTTCCCCCGAGGATCGAAGCTTCCGTCCAAGTTGTGTCTGCGGAGTCTTGTGATCCATCCTATGTGTTGCCGGTGATTTGTTCAGCGCATGTTTTCGCGGCCTGCCTGGCCTGCCTGGCCGCGGCAGCGTTCGATATTTTCGCGGCAGCGGGTAAACGGTACATGTTGCACTCTTTGAACTTTCAGTACATCGATGGCATGGAACCTTCCGGTTACACAAGATCTTTCTTCGACGACATTCTGCACATTTCGGTCCATCACCCGGGGGTTCGTTACCGGAGAGCAAATCTCGATAGGCTGGAGTGGTACCACCGTTCTTGTAGAAGTACTTTGGAAAACGCTTGTGTCTTTCAGCGTAGGGTCCGGTAGCTATTCTCTTAAGCTCTTCGAGATCTACAGGTGGCTCGCATTGGAGCACCTTCAGAGGTTGACCCCCCTTAACGTTCTTCGTGCCTTCGCCTTCATCATTGCCATCACTCCGAGGTCTCTTCCTGGGGATTTCAGTACTTTCCGGCGAGCTATCCAGAAAAAGCTGGCTATTCTCGTCAAAGTTGTCAGATGACAGACTTGTATGGCGTTTATTGAACGCCGACATCGTTGCCCAGTGGGATTTTCCCATGGCTAGCTCTTCGCTAGCGCTAGCACGATCGTCTGGAATAATTTTTTTTCCGAGATGATTATCGGGTGGCGCGAGGAAGGTTAGGAGCTTCGCTTTGCCCGCCGAATTGCTGATTTCTTTGATTTCCGCAGATATGCCAATGATTTGGTTGTTAGCGCTATTGCCGAGCGTCAAGAAGATTGGGTTCTGGGAGTCGGCTTGATGGGTAGGGGGTGAAGCTGTAGGAGGTGAAGTTGTAAGGGCGATTTGTCGACTGTTGCCTCGAGATTTATCTATCATCGACATGACAGGCACCTCCGAGGCGATGTGGGAGGCAGCGACACACGATCAGAGAGTCGCGTACCGCCAAAGTTAATCAGGGAAGGCGCGCCTTATCTCTCGTGGGGCATGGGCAGTCCTCAGCACGAAAGCTTAAGAACGCGTCAAGCTTATCGTGAAGCTCTTGCAAACGATGTTGCGTGACTGCGCGTGAAGGTGGCACGTGAAGTTGAAGGCAAGGTTGACGGGCCTCTTGATGGCCCCCCCGCAAACCTGTTTTCCCTTGCACCTGTTCTAGGCGGCTACCGTAGTACGTGGGGTACTGTATTAGTCACCAGTCGCGTCCTTTATTTCTGTTCACTTTCAGTCGGCCGTCAAACGAACGAGTTTCGCGACGCTGAGTTTCGCGGCTACCGCTACGAGTACAGTTCCTCCTGATCGTTCAAGATTACCTCTTAGGAACACTGTCACCATCTTCTACCCACCCAATAATGATGAATAGCGACATACGCTCCCCGTCGGGCAATCCGAGCCATTCAGGCAATCCAAAGAGGGCAAGAAGAGGAGGCCATCATGGAAAAGGTACAGCAACTCGATCCACGAAACGCCGTTTACCCACTGATATTTTCTTCTAGGAAGCAGGCACGGAGAGAAACAAGCGACTTCTAAACGTCGCCGAATTGAGGAGGAGGAAAGTGATCCAGCTACTGAAGAGCGACTGCCCATTCAAAATCTCTTAGGATCTGTACCAACTACTGGAAAATTGATAATCGGAATTGACATTGGAACCTCCACAGGTACTGTACACGAAACCCTATAATAATATTTACTAACTTTCGCGTCCCAACTAGTCAAAATCGCCTTGGCGCAGGTGCTGTACAACAACCCTTCCGCTACCAATACTCCACGAGTTGACGTTTTCAACTCGTGGCCTGATGGCCAATTTGGTACTTCTTTTCCGGAAAATCACATCTACTACCCTCCAGGAGAGGGTGGGGACCGAAAAATACCTCAGATTGGCGCAGATCTCACCTTGCTGAGGGCAAGTTCACAGTGGCACCGAACTGCCGATCTAGGCCGCTATTTCAAGCTATGGAAGCTGCTGTTTCATGGACACCGTAAGTATTGATCGTTCTTGCTCAACACCTCCTGACCCTGACCTTTTTTTATCGAAATTGTGTACTCGAATTGCTATGCAAAAAGAGCTGGGCCTGCGAGGATAAAGACCCGTCAACCTACACCTGCAGAACAAAATTGCTGACTTATTGTGGCCTTTCACGTGCAGAAAACAATGCTTTTCTCAAGAACATCCAAGACGATATGCGGCGAAGACTCAAAACCATGAACATGTCGGAGGATGACGTTCTTCGAGATGTAAGAATGAAAATCCCCCCAAAATCCACGCGATTCTTTGAAAGTTGATCCATTACACTGTTATTCGAAATCTTGCAGCCGAGAGGAGACTGACTTGGTCTATTTAGTGGGTCAGATATATCTACAGGATTCTTGTGGACCGTATACCAATACGCTTCCCACACTACAGGCTTGGCAAACTTGATGTTGAGATTGTGGTTCCTGTGCCACCCGGCAGAACTACTATTGCCCACGAGATGGTCCGGAAAGGATTCATGCAAGAGGATATCCTGAAGACTAAATCGGTTTCTCTTGTGTCAGAACCGGCCGCCATGTGTCGATTTTGGCTTACAGAATCTGCTAATCGACAACTGTGGAAGGTAGGCGAAAGAACACTAGTTTGTGATGGCGGAGCCGGGACCTGCTGCTTTTCACCGTACATTCTAAAGAGCCAGGATCCCGTGGTGATGGAACAAGATGGCTCCAGTGAAAGCCGATTGTGCGGCTCAGAAATAATATCTGAGGCCTTCGAGCGACTTGTAGAGGAAAAGATCCCCTCTGATTTTCAATTTCGTACCTGGGTCATCGCCGACATGAGGAAAAGATTCGATGTAAAGTGCAAAGCAAGGTTCGGTCACCCTTCAGGCTTACATGATGAGTTTACATACGAAGTACCCTACGCACCAGAAGGATTAAATTGTTGGTTCTACTCTAAGTAAGTATTATATTGTTTGCTACTACTCTATATGGAATGCTAAGCAAGTTAAAGAGCGGAAATCGAGAGCTGCTTCAGGCCATGTGTAGACGAACTGCTAGCGGGCATACGGAAGCAGACCACTTCTTCCAAACCCATCAATGTAAGTAAATCCCTTCACTTGTATCACAGAATGTTGATTCTAAACGTTTAGACTATTGTACTTGGAGGTGGAATGCTCTCTAGTGCATACATCATTCGCCGAGTTAGAGAAGAATTTCCTCAAATTAATGTCGAAATAATGGATTTCCAGTGAGTTTCCCCCTCCTCTAAAGCGTTTATAGGGCAGCGTGCTGAGTCTTGATAGAAAAGGGGAAGTTGCCTCTGGCGCTGTTCTAGATCGGGCCTGCGGCCATTTTGTGTGCCCCTTTTTACGATGCAAAGCAGTTTTAACGGATGTGGAAATAACCAAAGCCCATCGAATCCTTCCTTGCTACGGACTTATTAAGCCATATCCGGGAATCCTTAACCCTCAGGCAAAATTCATGCAAGTGGCTGAATTCTTAACCAAGCCGGTATGTACCACATCAAAACTTGGTTGAAAGTGCGCTAATCCACTCAGGGTGACCATGGGAAACTTGGTGGTGGGAGCATTGAATCCGAAATGTTGCGTAAGAACCTCCGCAGGCGTTATCTTTCTGCGGATGATGGCCTTGTCTTCAATTTCAAAGACACCATATATACTGGCAGTCTCGACTACCATCCCGGCAAACAGGAGACACAGGTATACCAAGGTGTTCAGGGATGGGTCAGCAGATCAGGCGCGCAAAGTTAGCAAATGCCCCCTTTTACGCTGCAAATATACTGACCATCAGCAGTCCCTATTTGGGAACAAGAAGACGCCATTGCATGGACCGTGGAGCCCGACTTACACTTACACGGTGGCTTTCAGGGTCTGGATAAGGAGAAGATTGGTCATGCACAGCGCGCCACCAGTTATTTGGAGTATAGTATCGTCATGGAGTATACCGAGCTCTCCACCAATTACAAGATCAAGATATGGCCTTCGAAGGCCGCGAGACAAGCTGGACATAACGACGCTTTCTTCCCGAGGATTACAACCGAGGCAAGCTTCGATCCCATTTTCTCCCGAGAGCACGATATGTCGCAGAATCTCGTGGAGGGGTTTACGCATGGTTGAAGTTGCATGGGTGTGGATTAGGATAACGGGGTTTGCATTGGAGGGCTTGTGCGTTTGATACCCCTCTAGTTAGTTATTTGTTATCCTCTGATAGTTGTTCAACGATACGATTGCTGTTGCTTTATTTTTAATTGAAACACGATATAGTCTGAAAGGTAAATAGAGGAGAGTAATTCACCTTTGAATTGAAGTTTCAGAAGTGTATTTGTTATTGTCTGGTAGTTGCTCAATGGGAATATTGTTGTTGCATTACCTCGAATTGAAATATAAGAGGGTCTGAAAGGTGAAGAGAGGAGAAGAATTAGTATACTGAAATATTCCCAAGTCACTTTCACATCTAGGTTACCCTGCGAAAAACGAAGTTTTATCCACTTCGCAAAAAAAAAACAAAACCTTTACAACATTTTCTGAAGGAGGGTTAACTTTGGTTTTACCACTCTTCCACTGGCCTAAAAACCGGGAAACTTCATCAAAACTTATTACTAGTGCG